>NW_019059902.1:310401-323032 GCF_000696155.1 Zootermopsis nevadensis
TGACTCCGATAACTTGCCAATAGATTTCGGTGTAGAATGTTGACAGGCTATGTGGCACGAGCTAGCTAACCAATGTCGTCTTTTGCAGAAACTAGGTGGCGGTGTACGGTAGCTACATCGAAAACACGGAGCACAGAAGAAAGTGGTTTTTATTAACATCATTTATCATGTTAATCATCGTCTTTGATTACATGACGCCTGAAAGCTCCCAAGTGCCAACTCCTTCCACTTTCGTCTTACTAACAATAGACTAAGCGTTCTAACGCTGTTACCCAGAAGCTCATGTATTACGTTAACAATGTTTAGTAAAGTCGCCAAGAGAATTTTGAAGAGAGACGCGGCCTAAAGATTGTTTTATACCAAGAAGAAAAATTCACCAGCACAGTATTAAAATATGAAATTACATTAGTTTCAAAGTTTGTAAATTCCTGAGACTTGAATCTTGGCTTAAGACCCTTGGATTACACCGTCCTTTTATCCACTTTCTTTATACATTTTAGGGTTCCTGATATATATGTATTTTATTATCGGGTACTAATACCGTATGGTTTTAATCGTATCTCAAGCTACAAATCCGCAATATTTAATCAAATACAGAGGCACTGAAATCGTAGGTATAACAACACGAAGATGACTGCAAGGGGTTAGGTTTCAACGGAAGTGTTATTCATGACATGAAGCTTAATGCAATGCGCAAATCGCCTATATCTTCCTCTGGGCCCACAAACTGTAAAGCACCATCCGAGAAATAGTGATCATTCTTACTAAGATTCAGTTATGGCTTGACTCCCTTATATACTACAATTTCATCTGTCTTCTCAACCATCATGTTGTATAATTAATTACCAGTGGCTTACAGTCCTTTGTAGAAAACTGCTGGCTGCTATACACATGCTCTGTGCGAATAATTAAAAGTCGTAAGAAAGTAGTGAATAATTAAGTGGCGTGTTCTCTTGGAATGATTACAGATATGAAATTTATATTGTTATTATTATAATGAAAATTTAAGCGTCACTTAAATCGATTCAAATTTGTTTGAAATCTCTTTTCCTCTCCAACATTCATGCCTAGCACACCTGATAAAACAGCAGACCGAGTTAAACTGTTCCACAGATCGTCTCTTATTAGTGAAAGCGTCAAGCTTCTATGAAGTGGAAAAATATAACGAGAAATACAAAAGAAGGAAACCAATTAAGATATCAAAGACAATTCTAACATAATTAAATAAAGAAATGTCCAGCGACACAAGAAGAAAAAAGGAGACACACGCAAGGAAAATGACGACAAACCTGTAGAATTCGCAAGCCAAAATATAAGATAACGCACAGACACCTTAATGATTTCCGTGCCAGTGCCTTACACAACGAGACAGAAATAAAATCACGCCCACTCAATGGAGACTGACAGACAGACAGACAATTTAGAAGAATTAAAAGTTACAGAAAAGCAATTTATCAGCTATTAACAGTCACAGAAGAGGTCCGATCTGTCCCGGGGCTTACTCGTGTGAAGGAGCCACAAATAGACAGATGAACTAATCGGATAAGTGGACAGATCCACAGGAACTTGTTAACACGCCATTCTTTTCACCTTGTACTTTTCTGTAGATACTAGTGGTGTTACGTAACTACAAAACTACATGGTGTAGCATGTAGTTTTGTCCTTGTTGCCTCCATCATCGCCATGATGATGGAGGCAACGAGGACCCCTGAAACATAGGCCTATTTCTACCAGACTACTCAGCGCAACCCAGAAGACAAGAATCTTCAGTTATTTAACTGGGCAGAAAAAACTTAACTTACGTATTTACCAATTCAAACGTTTCACAGTTTACTCCATGCGTTACATAAAGGCTTATACCGGGACAAGCACTGTTTCGTTTGCAACAGGGTTTTCTCGTGGAAGTATATCTGTTCGGAGAGTTGTATTTTGTAATCATAGAGCTCTGCTGACACAGACAATTGAAATCTATCCGTTCGTCGGACAGAGATGCAAAGAGACGGGTAGTGGCGCATATGAGTCTAGGTGGGAGTATTGAAGTTCATGACGGCTGTTCTGTTAACTCGATATTATTGTGTAAAAATGCAGGTATAAAGGAAAACATTATTATATGAGACCGCATTCTTTGTGTGTCCAACAAACAGCCTACGAAAAGAGCACAGCCTTTGCTTTATCCTGTTCTGTGAATCCTTATTACGGTTCAGTTCGGAATATTTAATATTTTCTCTCCCGTTTTAAAAAAATTGAAATAAAAATACTCAAAACTATCTACCAGTCTCTTATGTGAGTGTAAAATACATCGTGTAGTATTAACAGAGGGTATCAGCATTTGAGGAATTAGCGCTATAGACATGATTTGTACTAAGAACGTACATGCAAGCTGCGATAAATTTCATGACTACCTTCATGCTTATTCAAATCAATATTAAAAATCATCTATAAAAATATTTTTTTTACACGAATGTCGGGAAACAGTTCAATTTCGGAAATTAAACTCGAGAAACCCTTTAATTTTTGCATTCATAAAGCAATCGAATTTCGCAGATTCGAATTCGGGAAAACAGATTTAAAGTATCTAAAATCTTTCACTGTCCTAACACTGAATCATAACATGACGTCGAGTTTCATGTTTCAGTGCTGAAATTACTTTCCGATCAAGCTCCATTATTTGTGGCAGCTTGTAGCTTCTCACACAGCACTCCCTCTGCGTTCTACGTCCTACGTTCATTCCACGCACTCTCCGAGACATATAGCCGCTGTATATCTCCTAAGAGTTGACGTCATTATCACCACAAGGAAGAGAGTATGGGATCTTGGCAGATGGAATATATTGACGAGACATCGTGTTAACTGGGGGTTGGTGTTGAGTTGGGACGGGCCATCGATTCGCGTGTTTGTAATATAGCTTTCACATCTTCCGGCAAAGTTTTCTCGCCCGAGTCTTACTCTCAATTTCTCTTGGTAAGGTATCATAATCTCGAACCCTCTCCACTCTCTCTGTTTGGTTCCTCCTTGACAAGACTGGAGCGTGACTAAAGCTTCCTACTCAATCTGGTTTCGAGTCAGTCCAAACCGAAACTTTGTCTACTGCTGGATGTTCTCATCTTATTTACAAAGTTTCAGATCTTCACTGAAACTTCTAATAATGGTTTGATGGACCCGGCGAACGAATGGATTTTCAAGTCATTATAAGAGTGAGAAATTCTGGGGAAAAGAACTTACGAAACGTCTTCCTTACGTGCTTCTACAAGCTAGAACAAATATAAATTGATAATAATAAAATGTGGTAATTTACAGACTGTCACAAAACGATGGATACACACATTCAATTAATTAAATAATGACATTTTAATAAACTAAATATTTAAATGCGTCGGCATTGGCACTTGATAAATTAGTGGATCTAGAGTGGATGTTCCGAATGACTACCACCTTTCGTACGTTACTTGTGTTCTTCTAAATTGACACCCTGTGAACCTCATTTAACTGAAGACACAGGTGGTATGTTCCTTGAGAAGTTGATAACCGCCTGCAAGATTACACAGTGTCACAAATCAGTAGGCCACCATAATCGATAGACAATTACATACTTAAACAAACTACGTCATGCAGCTGTAATCTCAGTACGGAACGAAGGAAGCCAACAGCTTATATTAATTTGAACTATATCCCCATAAATCCTTATGAATTCAACGTGGTCATCATTCAGCATTACGTTGACATGACAACCCCTTCATTAAGTTGTTGGTCAAATCCACTGAGCGATAATATTGACGTAATTTAACCTGACGTTCATTGTCAGTCAACTGACTTGAATTTCCTCTCAGCGGAAACTAGACATTAATTTAAAAATGCTTATGTTGAAGTAACCTTTCTGGAAACGAACCTATGCCACTGAACGAACGAATTAAAGATCATCCTACTCTGACATTCCATTCATAACGAATAGGAAGTAGGTCTATCTGATAGAATCTGTGTCTACCCATGAAATGGAACAAACCGCATTCCCAGAGATTAGAAACGAAGTGCGTAGTGTCTGTTAGAATCTGTATCTGTGCATGAACACGAAACAACTGTGTTTTCTTTGAACGGAATTCAAGACCATCATCCTATTTGGCATCCATTGCCACAGATGATAAAAAGATATTCCTTCCACTTCACTACTTCCATTCCAGAAAGTCGTAAAGATTTTCAAATCTGTTTATATGACCGTCTACATCACATAACATTCCTCATCTTTTGCTGAAGTTGTAAAATTCTAAACCGACCTCAGCTTTGTAAAGTCTCTTTTTTAAGTCGTAACGAATGCACATGATTTCCTTTGCAAAGGATGAAAAATAAATAAATAAAATTAAATTACTTCTCATCGACTTACGCTCGACGAAAACGTGAATAATATCACTTTCATGTAAATGCGAGTTAATTTGTCGAAAAAAAAAGGTGAAACGAAATATGGTAAATCGCATTCAAACGCACATCTCACAGGAGATTTTAAGTTTCCAACGAATGATGGTTGTTATTACGCTTTGAAAAATTTTGGTTCAGTAAAGTCGTTCGGGATATCACTAATCATATGAAGCCAAAAGTGAATGCGATGTAGACTACGAAAATTTGAAAACGTAAATTTCGTAGTCCATGTGTCACGCACCGAGAAAGTCGGTCTGTACAGTTTGCTTTACTCCTATATCACCTGAGTAAAACTCACAAAGGAGCTTCAAGTTTAATTGGAAGTTTCTTTAATCGTCCAATTTCTCAAGGAGATGTTTACATTATCGGACTACGTGAGAGGTTGCTTGCGTAAAAAATAATGTTTTTTTCTTCTATAAATATTAGGCTCTTTCGTGTATAAATAATTAACAGAATGTTCTTTTTTTAGTGTTCTGTCTGACGACAGGTCCATATGAACAGGATCCTTCCATCCTTTTCTCGGACTGGGACCTGTTCATATACGTTCTTGGCAGATGATCCAGAAGGGGTTTGCCATTGCCTTCTTCTGTGTGAGTGTGAATGGAGTAATTGTTGGGATGCCAATGAGGAAAACTCCGTGTTGCCTAGGCCACGGCCTTGCCCAACACAAGTTAGAAATTCGGGCACCGCCGGGAATCGAACCCGAGACCCCAGGATTACAAGGCCAGCGTCATTGCCTTCTTCTGTGTGTGAATGGAGTAATTGTTGGAATGCTACTGAGAAACCGGGGTAGCACCCGGAGGAAAAGTCCGTGTTGCCTAGACCACGGCCTTGCCCAACACAAGTTATAAATTCGGGCACCGCCGGGAATCGTACCCGAGACCCTAATAAATAATTAACAGAATGTTATATAAATAGAACAAATCATATTTACACTAGTTTAGTTTACATCTGACTGCTGGTTAGATATGGTACGCACGTGGAACAACTACATCAAAGTTTTCCGTGGTTTTCCGCGGTTCTAGAGCAAATGCTAAATCGGTACCCAGCTTTCACTTTGTTCCGCACGCCTTTCACGCGGCCCTCCCAATATTAACAACAAAATTCAAGATGGCCACAGGGCGCAAAAACCCAAATTCACCGCCGTGAAAACCTCAAATCATACAAGAAAATTTCGCTGTAAAGTATCTCTCCACACATGTAAACATCAACATTTCACCAAATGCTGCAACTCCCAAGGTTACGAATACCTTCAACCTACCTTTACCAGAAGTACGAGCGAGCATTGCCTGGGGGCCTTCATATCCGTAAATTTATCTCTGTCCTCCTAGACCCTTTATTTAACTACTCCCCATTTCCTATTCTCTCATTCATTTGGATTGAAAGTGATAATTCTGTTGTGACCGTGTGCCGCATTTCAGTATTCTGCAGTTTACGTTCTGGATCGTGGTTAACGAGCAGAGATGCCATACAAAACACCATGGCCCACATTTCTCGCTTCTACCGTGTTTCAACGACTGCAGAGTCATGCCTTGGTACTGCCCACTGACAAGAGATTTACTGAACGTTTTTCGTCCTTGAGGCTACACGAGTTGAGCCCAGGGTTATCGCCGACCTATGAAGTAACTCTTCGTGACGTATAATCGGGTGAGCAGGGCAATGAGGTACTTACCAGCTTGCTGAATCCCCTCCCTCAAAGAAGAACACACACGAGAACCAAACATCTCGTGTTTAATTTAACTTTTCACATCGAATTTTTGGTTTTGCAATCCCAAGTGTGATCTATCGCCTTTTAAACATATAGTTAGGCACAACCTTAGTTTAACAACTGAAGCCACTGCATTTGATATTAGTTTACTAAAGTGATTTAAGCCTTTAGGGAAGATATAATAATTTTCTACTTTTCTTCTGAATGTCTGACTACCAACACAGACACCGCCCTGTCCATACGAACCAGACAATTATGTTGGATTTATCGCAGACAGACTTAATCAGAGTCCTTCTTTAAACTCTGACAGACATTAAGATAGATTCCCCGCCTTATACGCGACCAGAAAATTCTTTATCGCTTTCGCAAAAGCCCGATATTGGTCCCTAACTGGAGCCAGACAAATCCAATCCATACCCTCCTATCTTATTGTCTTAAGATTCATTTCAATATTATCCTACATAATATATTCTGTCTAGGTCTTCCGACTGATCTTCATAGCTCACTCATTGTGTTCTTCGATGATTTAAACCATGCCCTCGAACATCACGAATCAATCGTGTCCCCTCATTGATTTTCTTGTGATTGTATTTGTCTTCCATTCCTCGTCGTCTTCCTTAATATACTGTTTGACCCTGTCAATGCTGACTCAGGCGGAAATTAGATGAGTGTAAATCGGGCGCTAGAAATTTATCGGTTGAAACGCATTTGTTAAAACGCTATATTATTGAGGATTAAATCCTTATATATTTTTAAAATATTCACATACTTCCCATCCCCAATGTTCATCCTTGCTTCCAAGGACAAAGCCTTTCTCGTGACTAAAATATTATAGTATGAAACAACTAATTTGTCCTCTCAAGGTCATTCGATATTTTACTTGATTTCCCTCTTTTCCCTGTAAATTATTCAGACTAAAGAAACGACTACAAAACTTAATATACGTGTTTCATCCAATAGTGCTGCACTTTGGAAGCCAAATATTCGGATGAGGAAATGAGATTATGATGGAGGAGACAAATTTAGAAAATATTTTGGGGGGAAAACTATATATAAAACGTCCACTTGGACGATCAAATATAGACAGATGAGAGGCGCACAAAATTTTGGTAACAAATTCTGAACGGAAGAGGTCACTAGGAAGACTTAAGCGTAGATAACACGATGATATTAAGATGGATGTCTGGTAAATAGGGTTGAAGGTGTTGAATTGGATTCATCTCACTCAGGACAGGGTCAGATATCAATGATTCTTCAGGTTCATAAAAGGCTATGAATTTTTTGACTAGATGAGTTTAATGTTAGCTTTCACGAAGGGCACTGTTTCGTGGAGTTACTCAGGAGATAATAATCAAAATGACGGGGTACAGTTTAGTGCGGGTCTGCGAAAGATCAAAGTGTGGTAGGAGACGATAAGAGTTCAGCTGCTCCATACATAAGACGAACTCAACAGTCTAACAGGAGCACTACATTTCTGTAGACCAGGATACAGAGTAGTAGCGAGGCTCCAAAATCAGAACAAAAGTGGTCTGAGAGACCTCGAGTAAAAAGCAGAAAAGTTAATCAAAGCATCGAATTAGTATAGCTTCCCCCTTTCTTGTTTTGTTTTCTTCGTCAAAACCTCAACATCCATCAAAACTGCCGCTAGGGTACGTGGCTGGCTTAAGACGTGTTTCTCACATCCTCACTTCCTGTTTTCTTTTATTCTTTACTTCGGGCTCGCAAACCACCCTCGCCCTTGCCCATATATTCAACATCAGGGCTTTTTTATCTCACTTTTCCTTTTTCCCTTATCGTCTGTTACTTCGCGTCGTTGGAAAGTGTAAAGCGAAAAATGAAAGCTGCGAAATATGAACCACTTTTCTGCCCCATCAGTGCGCACCGTTCCAGGAAATTCAAAATCATTCATATTTGCTTTATGGAAACTCCCAAGTTACTTAAGTAGGATGGGGGCAGCCTTCATACCCTTCACAAGCCATATATGTATTCTAGTAGGAAAAAAAAACACGAGCCAATAACATATTGAATTTTTTGGTTTCAAAAGATTATATATTTTTTACGAAATGAAATCAGTCGCATTATCAGTAAGAAGATGGCTCTGTGACATAACGTATTACTGTCCCAGTGTACGAGTGTTGGTTAAACTACACATTTTAGTGGTTAACGCGACACGACTAATAACGCTATCGACATTAAGTGTTCTAGATATTATTATCCATTTTACATGACTAAGATACACAGCTGTATACTAGAATTAAAATTCATTTCACGTTACCGAAGAAATTTCTGAAACAAAAGAATTTATAGGGACACTCAGAAACTGGTAGTTGTGAATTGTGATTCTTATTTGGTACAGTCTTTAAAATACTGAAGAAACATTACCTCTTCATTTTTATGAAGTAGTATCTTAATTTATTTAATCATTAGACGTTTAAAATTGATTTTTCTTTTAACATTTATTTAAACATCAAATTAGTCAGCACTTCCATCTCACCGAAACGTTGACCCATAGGCCTCTCTCTTGAGGACGAGGAGTGAGATGTTACTTTAGGTGTGGAGGTGAGAAGTGAATGTATAACAAAGTCCGAGTCTCTGTTCCATCGATCGTAGTACCAAAGAAGCCGGGATGATGGGCCCACTCATACGAATAAGAAACAGGGCAACATGTCCCTCATACGTCACGCTGTATACTAGAACCAGCAGTTAATCATTCCCGACAGCAGATCAACAACTTCACTATTTCCAAGTCTATATTCGGTGTCCATTCCTCGGCATCTCGTGTCCTTTCCGATATACTAACTGCAGTGAACGAACATAGCGGTATTCTGGGATGTATCACCGATTGACGTTTTATATGAACTTACTGCTTCGATTATCAGGGTGAACACTCTTACATGGTACTACTCGTACATCACAAAAACAACCATCATCACACTGGTCAACACGAGAACCTGAAAATTCACCTAATGTAAATGACATTTAGGAAGTCAGTGTTTTATTAAAATCAATGCCACAGTTTGACTTTTAGTTATATATCTGATATCTTTTTCCTATTTTTGGTATATGCATTTATTTTTCCATTGGTTCGGCAGCTAATCCCATCTTTTGGTGCATCCCCCCCCACACACACACACGTTCAGTTTCTGGGAGCAAACATTCTCTAGGTGTACACACACATATAAATATCTCGTCAGAGTATAATTCTCATGAGATTATATAAAATTCAAGACGCAGGACAGTAGTTGAACATGAACAGACTGTTTAGTGGGTAAAACCAAGATCTATAGCCCATAATATCCTTGGTACAAGCAAACATGCTTACTGGCGAATTACACCAAATCCCTGGACTTTAAAGCGTCTAGCAGAGTCATCCATAAAACACACACACACGCACACATACCACGGATAAACTCTCAGTATGTCGTGGTATTGTGTGTTTCAAAACGCAGGTTAACTATCCTTGAATTGTCGATTTTGGTCTTATAATAACCAGTTAATACATTAAATTATATATTGCAGTAAATAAGGATTTGTTACTGCGAACTGCATTATTACTTTGCGGTCAGAACGCTGGCCTTGTAATCCTGGGGTCTCGGGTTCGATTCCCGGCGGTGCCCGAATTTATAACTTGTGTTGGGCAAGGCCGTGGTCTAGGCAACACGGAGTTTTCCTCCGGGGGCTGTAAGTAATGTTCTAACATTTATTTTATCGCATTCTCCATGGGTAGACGTGGTTATTGTAGATAAAAGCAGCTGCAAACAACCATAAGCACGAATCAAACATATTATTGGGAATCACAATGTGTGTGTGCTTCCCATTATATTTACATTTTAAGCACTCTGAGAAGAATTCATAAGAATGCACGTAAAAAGCCCCAAACGTAGGTTATGTACGCATTTCGTCATGTACACACTGAAGCACTTATCAGAGCCTTAAAATGGCAAGGCGTTGGTGGCGAATGCACTTTGATTCCCGCTGAGAATTCCTGGCTTGCTGCTAAACGCGGGAATCCACGTCAGCATTCAGTTCACGTAGATGTGCTAAGCGGTGCTCATCAGGACGGGTGGAGGGGGTGACGTTATTGCTATCGTGTTACATGAGTAGTCAGAAGAACAACACAAATAACCGAAATTCCGACATCCTAAAAGCAGAAAACATCCCTCAGAACCTCTAAACTGTAAATGGTGCCGATGTCAACGATCGTAAGACGCTTGACGTCGTATAAATTCACATAAAGCGACAAAGCTAAGATCAAAGATCTAAGAATTTTAGAAAAATTAATTGGGTTTAACAAGAAAATAAATTAAATTAAATGTAATTATTCATATCAGTCGACTTTGGCGCATTATAAAAACTCTTCCTATAACTGAATACCGCAGGTTTCAAAACTACTTATTTATTTACTTACTCAACTGTTTAGGCTACTTATAGTCGTGTGTGGATCATGTTTAAATTACTATTTCGTCATTCACTTGTAAGGGATGAGGAAAACCACGAAAAAGCGTGGTGTTAGAAACAGATTATTTCACTTCATAAACACTGTGACCCACTGATGACCCCTCGCAAAGAAATCTTTTTTTATTGTATTCTTGGAGGTTACACAAAAGGCAAATTCTAAGTGCTTAAGAAGATGCTCGTTTTCATCACTGCACGTAGTGACAAGATCTGATGCTTTCGTTGCAGAGCGTTTGTTCGGCAAAGCATGGCGCGAAGAATGGGTTGTGCTGTACGAAGACTCTACACTGGCCTGGTTCAAAGAGAAAGGACGTCTGGAGCCAGAGGGCAGTCTCGTGGTGAAGGAGGCACCAGAGATGATGGCTGTCAGTCAGTGGACGCTGCGTATTCCGGGTCGCCCGGACCTTCCCAGTGGCTGTCATGTGGTCCAGCTCATGGCGTTCGGCACACGTCGGCGAGACAAAGTCCACTGGCTACTCGCTCAGTCCGAGGAGGAAGTCAAGTGAGTGTCACTGAAGGGGCAAACCAATGGCACACAGGGCAGGCAACGAAACATTCATCTTCTCCTCATTAATTCCTCACATTTCTTGTTATTGAACTTCACAGTCACCACTGTTCCCTGCTTTTTAAAGATACCGAAATCAGCTGAATTTCACGATGTAGTGTTCAGCATGACTGACTAAATATACGGCGTGTTCCGTCAACCGGAATGTTGAAAACTCTGAATGAGATTCTTCGCGAATTTTCTTTGTACCCTCCAGCGAACAATGATGGACTCAGATAGAAACAACTGAAGAACCTTCCATCATTTGCACCGCCTTATGAGTAGTAACACATTTAATATTGTCTTATATTTAACCCATCATGTCATTCATTCCTTATAATTCAAAATCACGTTATTATTTAACGCTTGCTAAACGATTCAGTTAACTACATATTATTATATAAATCAAGAAAAGTAATACGCATTTTTCAAATGACGTTCCAGCCTAAATCGGAGAAAACCCCGCCGATTAATAACAGAAGCAGCAATTCCACCTAATGACAATAAAGAATATATAAACACGTTCTAAAATTAAATGTAAATTTACCAAGAACTCCGGAACAAACCACGTATTAATATAATTAAGAGAGTAATAAGTGTATATTATGATAAGGCAGTAATAAGTTAGATCACATTCAATAACAGAACCAGGTTAAACGCTTTCAAAATTATGCTAGAAACTTTTGTAACGAGAACATACCATTAAACCTGTCTTAATCGCATGGACTTATGCAGCGTATCCAAAGCAGACTTTTTAGATTCTAGTCACGTGTTAAATGTTTACCTTTTAAAGCGAGCAAATTTTGATCTTTTAGAAATGAAGTTTTCTAAGAAAACAAGCTACAAGCAAACATCGCGGTTCTCAAACGTGTCCTGGTTAATATTAGACGCATAAAACTACGCGTGAACTCATACTGACTCGCAGATACTAGCGTTGTGTGACATATTCTCTCTCACCTTGGTTACACTCCGCCGTCCAATTTTATTGGACCATCAGTGCTTTAAATGAAGCTCAAATCGAACTTTATAAAAATATTCGAAAATAAAAAAAACAAACATCTAAACATAAATATAACTGATAATCGTTATTAACAACAGATCGCATTAGCATTGGTAAGATTGAAATCCCCTCTTTTGATGGTCTAAATCTACTCATTGGCAACCATTACTTTCCGCCTGATGTTAAACCTGAAGTTGTTGCTAATTACTTTCGATTTCTAGAAAACAATTTGGACACACAAAATTTTCGGGTTATTCTCATGGGTGATTTTAACACCCCTCGTTTTGACTGGAAGCGCGGTCTCCCTCTGGCTAACTGCCATTATTATTCGAAACTCAAGGGAGATGCCATCTACACCTCCGCGTGTCTTCTCGACCTCAGACAATGCATGGAAACTGTTGGCAGCAGTGGTCTCCTAGACCTTGTATTTACGAACTTCAGTGAGTTGGGTACTAGCTTTATTGATACTTTTATTGTAAAGCCGGATGTTTACCACCCACCTTTTGTTATTAATGTC
>NW_019059902.1:325277-338890 GCF_000696155.1 Zootermopsis nevadensis
CTCCGCATCCCTGCTCGGAATCTGAGAGATTTTTCTATGTTCAGTTTTAGCCCCTTGTTCAAAAACAGTCCTTCTGCTAGATGCGCATCAGCTGCTAATGTTGTCTGCAGGGATTTGGACATATTCGAGACGAAAATTGTCACACTTAATCATATTCTATAATAGCATAATTTACTTAATTGATGCATGTTATTTTACAAATATCCTAATGTAGTTAGTAGTAATTTTTTGTGTACTTTCAGTATCAATGTATTTTATATATTGCTTGTTTTACCTTTTATGTTTTACTGTATTTGTGAGTTTATCTCTGTGCTGTATCTGTAATTGGCCACCAGGCTGTTGATACAGCACACAAATAATAAAGAATTGAATTGAATTGAATTGAATTAACTTTTAAAACTTCTCGACTTGGCCTACAACCAATGTAACACGAGCAAAATAAAATACTTTAAGTAAAACTTAAGTGGAGTTAACTCTCAAATAATGACTGCCATTATATCGCAGGTAAACCGTGATTCGATAAACCACTGAACGCGCATAATATCTGATATCTTAGACCCTGCTCTGAAAACATTTAAATCGCTAGTATTTGAACTATTAAGAATTATATAATTCAATTTGTCATAACCGATTTCATCTCCATCCATACAATTAAAATCGTCTTGGAAATTACTGTCTTCTGGCCTGTTACGCCATGTAATTTGGTATAAACTTGCCGAAATTTCAGATAGCATCTCCCTGATGATTGAGGCAGCAAGCACTTCTATTTATTTTATTTATTTATTTGACTGCAAATGGGTTTTTACCCGGTGGCAGTGGTCCTACAATAAGACACAACAAAACATAAGACAACAAAAACAATAAGAAACAACAGAACAATGAGACAGAACAAAACAATAAGACACAAAAATCATAAGACAACAAAAACAATAAGAAACAAGAGAACAATGAAACAGAACAAAACAATAACACAAAAAACATAAGACAACACAAACAATAACAATAAGAAACAACAGAACAATGAGACAGAACAAAACAATAAGACACAAAAAAACTACTACATAACGCAACATGCAAGAAACTATACATCTTCATACTCCTCACTGAGAGAACCTAAAATATCACTTAAAATTACACCAGAATCCCATCAGTAAAGTATTGGGCATGTAATCGCCCAAGGAACAAATCTTCCTACAAAGTAATTCGGTGTACGCAGACCAATATCACCCGACATCGTGACGTCAGCTCGAGTGAGACAGAGAACTTTAATCAGTAACACCATCTGACAGAAGCAGATCAAGATTGCAGACGGAGGGAGGTACGGGCAAGTGTCTTGAACACTCAAAACCAAATAAATGTTATCGGTCATGTTAAACATCCTTCAAAACAAACATAATAAATCCGCCATAATGCCTGTAAACTCGTTTAATCCTTTGAAGCACTAAATTTATCTAAATAATATTAAAAACATCAGCTCCAACCTAAAAAACCACAAAAATCAACTGTTGGATTCTGTAGGGTTGTCATGATGTTATAATGCAATCGGAGTTACTGGGTTTTTGTACTTTGTCAATCGACCAAGGTTAAAATGCACACGACGTTTCGAAAAGGTCTAGTCATTCAGACTAACTCTTTCTATCGGACCCGACAGAGTAGGTGCCCCAGCCCCATACACCTGAAGACGAAAATGAATCCTGTTTTCGAAACGTCGTATGCTTTTCAACCTTGGACGATGAGCAAATTCCTAAAACCTAGTAACTCCAACAAAAATCAATTGGTTAACAGTGTTTAGGTAAGTAATCGCTGTTTATTCTAAGATTCATACGAAGCACATAAACATACTTTTTCATAAAAACGCAGAGTTAATATAAATTTTAAAATGTGTCGTTAAAATAGCAAACATTGTGCTTTAAAGAGTTAAGCTCAAATACGGATAATTTCAATAAAGGAAACTATTGTGTAGCCTAAATATGGCTGTCTTATGAGCTGTTGCGCCATCTATTCTGGTATAATTTTACCGAAGTTTCGCCCTGATAGTTGAGGAAATAAGAATATTTAAAACTTCGGTAAACTTATTCCAGACTGCACGGCGTAAAACCTCGGAAGACTATGAAAAGAGCCACAGGATTCAGTCAAATTTGGGATTTTTACTATCTTAGCAACTATTAGCTTTTTAAGAACGTCTCTGCTCTTTAAAATTTATTTCTAATAATAAACACTGACAAGGCTAAGAATGATGCCTTATTTTCATACCACTGTTCACATCTATTCATGATTTTAATGATACTAAATTGTGTTTCATTTTACGTTTCAGCGACTGGATGACAGCAATAAGCAATACGGTAAGTAGACTTCCTAGAGATTATTGTAATCATCATCATCATCATCACTTTTAGTTTGTGCCTGGTACAGGCTTCGGATTTCAGTGTAGACCTATTTGTACTAAATTATGTCTTAAATCTGGGTGTGTCTTACACTTAACGGGGTCCAAGGATCGATATAGCGCCCGTTTTACTAAAATCTATTATAAAACCAACTTTGCGTCTCAAATCGATGGCGTCTTAAAATCGAGGAAATAAAGTATTTAAGTTTAGTTCATTTACAGATAAAAGACAAATCAAATTTTTAACACACGCTTCGTTAAACGCATTAGTAAAAAAAACTTGTTTATAGTTCGTAATGAAATCAATTAACAATTAAAACATACTTCTGTGGTTTTCATCGTAAAAAACCCTGATTCACAGGGTATTAACGTTCGTCGCACACAGTTTATTCTCTGAAATTTTGTACATCTATATTTTATGACAGTACTCATATAATGAACCATCTAAGTGAGATTTGAAGTTCTGACGCCGGGGAGTACAAAGATGGTTGTCTTCTGGGTTGTTTAATCGTGTAGTTCTGTAGACGTTGCGACAGCCCTAATGGTGAAGGCATAAAGCACCTCTAAAAGTCGGTAAACTTCCACCACACTACACGGCTGAACAACCAAGAAGACATCTATCTTCAATAAGCATTCTGTTTTGTATTTATAATAATGAATGTATTCCTCACGCACAATCTTCTTTGAGATAAATTACAGACGTATAAGCTACATGACACCAGTCAATGAACTGCATATATTTTTAATATACTTTTGCACCGATCACAATATAAAGTGAATATTTTAATGCGTTACATCAGGAATATAAACCATCGAACATAATAACATTTCTAAGTCAAAAAGACACTGAAATCTACCCCTAAACACAAGACTTCTCGTTATTTTAGTCTACGAGTACTTCATCCTGTAGTAAATTTGATAAAACACGGATCTTAAAATTTAAAATTCTCCATGTTCCGAACAATACAAAAGTTAGAACACCCACCTATAAATCTTTATTTCATGTGTATGCTTTCTTCTTAGTACAGTGGTCAATTCATCTTTCATAATTCACTAAACCAAGTTTCGAACTAAGAATATTACAAATATTGCTTCTGAAAACAGATTCAATCATGGAGAAGCTGACGCCAGCTACAAGGAAATATGAACGATTTTTCTTCTACACCCGGTACCTAACGAACAACCAAAGATATTACATTTCCACTAGTCTTTGACGAAAAGATTTGTAATTTACTTTGATATCGTCTTTTCTTCTTTTTCTTTTGGTATTATTCCTGTCGTTCTGCACTGTCCATCAAATCACTCCCTCAAAATAACAATCGATACATCGATACATCTACGTACAGATTATAAATGAAAGCAAAGAGAAAAACAAAAACTGATTTTGAAGGCCGTAGTTTGTTTCATAGGGCGTAGACCGACGGTAAGATAAAATTCAAAAGCCCTGTAACGAAAAATATACAGAATTTTGGTGGGAGAAAATATTTTGGATAATGTCCGTCTGGAACACCAAAAAGGAGACAAGATGATGACTCTACACTGGACCTTAAAAAAATAATTTCTTAGAAAAGTACGTCACGGATATCGAATCAAATGGTGTACTTTGTCTTAGTAGAGTCAACCCTTCGGGTTCTACTGCCGTGATGTTGAGACTGTCCCCTGCGCGGGCTTATGATCTAACCAGCTTGTATTTTATAATTTTATTTATTTAGTGTTCTGTCTGACGACAGGTCCATATGAACAGGATCCTTCCATCCTTTTCTCGGACTGGGACCTGTTCATATACGTTCTTGGCAGATGATCCACAAGTGGTTTGCCATTGCCTTCTTCTGTGTGTGAATGGAGTAATTGTTGGGATGCCACGGAGGAAAACTCCGTGTTGCCTAGACCACGGCCTTGCCCAACACAAGTTATAAATTCGGGCACCGCCGGGAATCGAACCCGAGACCCCCCAGGATTACAAGGCCAGCGTTCTAACCGCTAGACCACCGTGGCTGTCATATTTTATAATATGACTTGCCAAAGTTATACGTAAAAGTTGTGTCTGGATTCAGATGAAACCCCAATTTTTTTTCTTTTCTTATTGATTCGAATTCAATAGGGTTGTATGAAAACCCCTTACGTAATAAGGGCACCTATTCACAACCTGCCCCTTTCTCGTGGCACGAATCTAAAGCCCTGAATGCGTGCATTTCATTTTCCGTCCACTAGCCTGCCTCACAAAGGCAGTGGTACGTAAAAGATTCCCAATTACTGAAAATAGTTTCTTTCCTTAATCTTCTATCATCCTTTTGCCATAATTTCGATTTTCCCCCTAGAATATTTTATGTTTTCTATTTATAGTACGACCTCTTCAAGTCCAAATAGTTGTTTGTAATACTTTGGATAAACGACGCTTTCGACTGCACTGGAGCGTCATGTTGTGGGTGACTTAAATAACTATATTATTATTAGCAGTCTTTACACAAAAAATCAATATTACAAGTTTTAATTGAATAAAAATTTTCTTGGATATTATCCATCGTCTAGTAAATATAAAACGTAAAACGACGTTTCGGAGATGGGACTCTATCTCTATTGACGGAGATAGAGCCCCATCTCCGAAACGTCGTTTTACGTTTTATATTTACTAGACGATGGATAATATCCAAGTAAATTTTTATTCAATTGACTCTTCACCATCGTCAAGAAGTTTTAGATTTGATATTACAAGTTTTAGTAGTTTATTGTATAAAATATTAAATACTAAACTTATAATACTGATTTGTTGTATGAAGACTACTAATTGTTATTCACGTCACTTTCGTCTAAAAACTGTTCAGATAAGTGATTTCAATGCCACCCTTAAATTATCCTGCATTGGTTTCTAAATCATTAAACTAAACTTTTTTAATGTTGTACAGCTTGGTTATTTATACCATGCATAAGCTTACAGTTGAGTAATTGAAATAATGAATACTGTTTGTGTGCCAGCTTAATAATTAATTACAATGCTATACAGCTGATTCAATTTCGCCATTGCGGTACACAGAACACAAAATTAATAATGGACCATGTACAGCGGGGCATTTAAAAGAGCTTGCTCTGCTTATTGGAAATTGGGTTCAACTTTAATTTGGTATATTGAACATGTCAAATTACGAAAAATCCTGGATTAAAATCAGGTATATGTGACATGACGAATAGAAATTACATTATACTTTTCTTCCTTAATACTTACATTACAAATGTTGTTACATAAGCATATTTATCCTGTGTTAATACTATAAAATCGAGTTTAAGAACAAACTAAATAATAAATTACTATTCCATGCAGACATGAGATTGTTAAATCTATGATTCGAATCACAACAAACGCACATACATATTCAGTTGCAAAATGCAAAGAGGATTGTGGAGAAATATAACTATTGTATCTGCTGAATGCACGTATTTGAGCCGATTTGATAAGCAGAGCAAATAAGAAATTGACATTTTATTAATTTCAATTCATGAAAAGACAAATTCATTCGAAACCAGACACTAAATACTATGAACAGGTCCGTTGCGTATGACAATGTAAAGATATAAACTTCAGAGACCTACATATATATTGTAATTCCTGTTATTATACAAAACCAGAATAGGGACTATAATATAAATCCTTCAATGCAGATTATAATAAATGTTTGTGAAGAAATTTCTCATTTCTCTCCTATTACAAAGAACGAAATATTCTGTAAAATTTCTCTACAATCACAGAAATTAAAAAATGTATGGATGTTACCATTAATATTTCTCTATTAATATGAATTATCTGATAAAATTCTATATCCTAAATTACAAATTTTAGCAGTAATCATTTTAAGAATAATTCCAAATTATAGCCACTTCTGCGAACTTCTGATGGACATATTAATCTCAGTACCTAATAACATTACATTTAGGTGCGTCAAATATTGACTTCTAATCTTCCTATAGCCTACATCAAAGTCTCTTTAAGTTATATGATCTGCTGCATTGTCCACTCGAATCAACACATTTGATATGCATACAGCGTGTTCATTTTATCGTTGGCTTCTGTGTCAATCACAAACACCCGAATTGTGTGACAGACAAGTTGACTGAATTTATGCAGTTTCATATATCACAAGGATATATTTAATTAATACCATCGGCATTTGAACCCAATGAATAATGGAACGATGCAACTTTTCATTAGTAGTGCAAAATCTATAAAGCCCTAGTGGTTATCCAGACTGTGAGGGCGCTAAAGTCTGTGGCCAAGAAACATTTTCTCAACACATGAGTTTCTAGGAGGACATGGGCAATAGACAACTTTTTATTGGTTCATGAAGTATTGCACTTAAGAATTAATTCAATTAAGTGCGTTACTGAAACTAATTATGTCTGCAGGTGAGTGCGCTACTAAGGGCCTGGGAGGACAGGCAGAGGTTTGAGTGCCCTTTATGGAACACTTGAGTTGCTTACGAAAGTACTCACTCGTAAAATCATATTACGTTTTCATTTTATGGAAGTGTGTACACGTGTCTCTAAAGGGTACATGTTGCTAGCAGCGTTCTTAAAGCGGAAATTCAAACGTATTTTAGGATATATAAAAGTGTCGTTTGAAATATTTGTCACTCATAATTGTATATTTTGAGATTAAAAGTGTTAATTCCCGAATTCAAGTGCAGAATCTCCTATAAAGCTTAAAAGACCTAGATGTAGGCCGGATTTATTATTTATTTTATTTAGTGTTCTGGCTGACGACAGGTCCATATGAACAGGATCCTTCCATCCTTTTCTCGGACGGGGACCTGTTCATATACGTTCTTGGCAGATGATCCAGAAGTGGTTTGCCATTGCCTTCTTCTGTGTGTGAATGGAGTAATTGTTGGGATGCCACGGAGAAACCGGGGAAGCCCTCGGAGGAAAACTCCGTGTTGCCTAGACCACGGCCTTGCCCAACACAAGTTATAAATTCGGGCACCGCTGGGAATCGAACCCGAGACCCCAGGATTAATGGGCATTAAAAAGTGTGTTAGCGCTTGAAAGTCAAAGATTATCTAAATATTTAAGAATTCAGTCCGTACCGCGAAGAAAACACACCTGTTCATTAAAAAATCAAATAGTTAACGCTGTTTAAGAAAATATTCGCTGTTTACAGTGAGATTCATACGAAACCTACATACATCAAATGTATACTTACTGATTGTTAAAGTAGGTGGTACAAATAGTTACCACTAGACTTCAAATCTACTATAACGTTTAATGACTCTGCATTCTGCCAAAATCTGTATTTATGGATTGATAAACAGTGATTATTTCACCTTTATGATGGAGGCAGCAAGCACATCTGAAATGTCGATAAACTTCTACCACACCTCACCAGGCTACAACCCAGTAGGCAGTCAACTTTACAAAAACTATTTTAAATTATGGAATATATATACCAAAACTATTATTTTCGCAACATCATTAACAAATTGATCTTTGTAATGGTAAAATGTGGTGTTTTCTTTGTGGTACGGACTGAGTTCCTTTGGCCACACTCTTCATGGACTTGTAGCAGACAGGAATGATAAACAATTGAATCGGGAATTCTGAAGGAGTTTGACGGTCTCCGGGCTATATTTTCGGAGGTGGGGGGGGGGGGGGGGGGGGGTCGACTTTAACGTGTTCTGCAGAGCATCTGGACCGTAGTGGGTCGGACTGAATGTGAAACAATGCTTAGTTTCCGAAGAGAGGCGAGTTACTAGCAGCTGTTACTGTGAACTGCATTGTATAGGAACACATACTGTGGGTGACAGCTGGGGTTAAGCATTCCAGACTCAACATGAAATTAATTCGACATTAAATTATGTGCACAGGTGCAAAGGAACTTCTCGAAAGATATTCTTTCCTGAATGAAACGATAGATTGTTTCTGTAGTTTTAGGCTCTAAAATATAGTACGCGGTTGTCTTATGTCAGTGTTACGGAACGTATAAATTATTAATGTACACCAAAGTTTCATGGACAGAAATACGGCATTGGATATGATCACTGTGGTCACTTTGGTCTAAATTTTCTCCCTATCAGTCAGTTGTCAAAGTTCCCCAATCGAAATTATTCTCTTTCGGTGGGAGACCAAATTTCACACACCAGTATAACAGGTAAAAGTGTTTTATAAATTTTAAACTCAAAGTTCTAAGACAGATTCATGCCGAATGGCAGTAAGAATTTTCCAAATCTAATCTTCCCTTAATTTCTTTGGAAATTTAATTTTTATTTATGTCTCTCCGTCTCAGATAATCGAGCTTCTTCATGAAGATGACTGATTTCTGGGATTCTGGGACGTTGCGCCGTGTAATCTGGTAGATGTTTACCGACGTTTCAGATATGCTTGCTATTTTCATCATGAGGACGATGACAAAATATGCTATATTTCCAACGAATTCATTAGCCATCTTTATATTGAGACTAAACACTGTATTCTTATGATATAACATTGACGTATACGTATACTTCTCCAAGCTTCATTCTGAACTTCGTCTCGCACATCGATTTCCATTTTCACCGTAGAATCTTGTGGATTCTGCATCTCGGAAGTGAGTTAAATCAATATCAAAGAGAAGGAACTGTCTCTGCCACCTCACATGTTGCAGAGCAAACATACATCCAAATTAATCCCGTCAGATAAGCAGATAATTGAGTTAAGCTCCGCCAGAAACGAATTAACGAAGTTCAGAACACACGCTTAGTGTAACAGCTCGAACAGAAAAGAGGCGGTCACAATACCCTGTTGTTGTGTACTGAAGTATGAAGCATGAAAATAGATAATTCCAAGGAGCCTTCTTAAGAATCTGGTAGTTACTCTGCTGGTAAAGAAATTTTCAGCTCTACGGAATACCCAAATATCCATTACCGTGCTCACAACAGACATCCACAGGAACCTATTCTGAGCAAGATAAATTCAGTATAAAACTTCCAAACTATTTATTTACGATGCATTTTAATATTATTCTCCCACATACAGATACGTCTCCCAAAGGGTCTTACATTCATGTTTAGCGACTCAATTTTTTGCACGCATTTTTAAATTCTTTTAATAGTGTTATATGCCCCGCCCATATCATCCTCATGTTGTCACTTTAATAATATTTGTGGAACAACACAAATTATAAAGCCGGTCGTTATGCAGTTTCCTTCGATCTAGAAATTCTTCTCGGCAATCCCGTTTTCTATATCAAGCCATTCCCTTCATGTGACTATTCAAAATTCACAACAACAAAAACAGTTAAAATTAGATTTCTGTATGTTTTATGCATGACATAATAGTCTTTCTTATAGCTACTATTATAGAAGGCTTACAAGCCACAAAGGATGGTAAAACGGTATCATCATCTACCAATAATCATCTGATGACGAAGTAGAATGTTGGCTTCATGAAGAACATGACACAGTTTAATATATCCCAATCACGGCGATCACCCTGATGACGGAGGCAGTAAATACCTTTGAAACGTTGATAAACTTCTACCAGAATGCATGGCGTAGAGACCCACAAAAGTCATCTTTATACTCGCCGCCATTAGAACCTGAAATCTCACGCCTTTTATGACCTCACAGGCTGAAACTTCTAATTGATACAATTATTACTTTTTAAGTATGTAATTCTTCTAAAATAATTGTATTAAACTATTACGTGACTAAAATACTGAGGATAAAATTGCTACAGTTACGATATTGTGCGTTTTAATACCTGTCAGTAACCACGGAGTGAAAATGCAGTAATGGTACTGACATTTGCAGTCTCATGTCAACAGTTTTTAAATATCTTACTGCTGTCTTTTGAATTATGTAGCTTTAATAACATCGCAGATGGATGTGAAGTCTATTGTACAGACGCTGTGAGATCTTTTAAATTCACTTTTCCATCAGCTTCGTATTTATAAACTCTATATTAACGAGAATGTTTTTAAACCTTCATCTACCGGTCTCTATTTCATCTGCTCCGACCAAGTAACTTGAACTGAAGCATTAATTTCCAGTTTCGTTCTGCAGTGGGAGTTGTGAACACAATGGACGGTAATAATTAGAAACGCTGTGTCCTAGAAATACCGAGTAAACGCAAACTGATTCTTTTTAAACTAGTTCCAGAAAATTGCATTATAAAAAATTCAGAAACTTGGGGGACCTAATTGAGTCACACTGAAAACGGGGCCTCCAGATAATTATGGCAGGCGAAGCTGCGACTTCAATAATAATAGAATATTTTATTAAGGTTCTGTAGTGTAAGGCCTGAGTGTTATCTTAGTATAAATATATCACACAAATAACAAAGCAATTCTTGGTTTTAAAACTTTTTTTTTCATCTAAAATACTATACTCGTTGTGATCTACCATCATGTGAAAGCCACATTTACAGGAAATATATTATGAATAATTACTGTGTTATTCACGAAAATATTTGAAGAAAACTAGTCACTTTCATAGTTTCAAATGTTACAAGGTTTCGACATGCTTTACCCCACACGTCCACCGACTGTTTAACTGAAAGTTATTGAGTATGTATTTATTAAATTTCCTGTTTTCATTGGTGTGTGTAGTCTCAGATCTAGGTCTGAGGCTAGCTGAACTAAGAAGCCCCAACTGATAGGCTTTGTCCGCTTAAACCCTTTCCACTTGAAGACGAAGGCCTTGTAATACTGGGGTCTGGGGTTCGATTCCCGGCGGTGCCCGAATTTATAACTTGTGTTGGGCAAGGCCGTGGTCTGGGCAACAAGGAGTTTTCCTCCGGGGGCTTCCCCGGTTTCTCCGTGGCATCCCAACAATTACTCCATTCACACACAGAAGAAGGCAATGGCAAACCACTTCTGGATCATCTGCCAAGAACGTATATGAACAGGTCCCAGTCCGAGAAAAGGATGGAAGGATCCTGTTCATATGGACCTGTCGTTAGACAGAACACTAAATAATAAAAATAATAATATAATTTATACGATGGACAAAGTCCAAAAGAACTCATTTTACAACCTATGATCATGACTTTGTGAACTTTAAACCGTCAGATTTTAACACGTGTCACAGAAGGCGAGGTTGGTTATAAAGCCAGAGATATTTAGAGACCATGGAACGCGCGATCTTTTCACTATTAATTTATTTACTTATTTAATTGTGGCTTATTTGTAAAAGCTGTTATTAACTCAGAGACTGTTGAATGTCGAAGTATGAATAATGAATTAGAAAAGCTATCGAATGAAGCGATCTTTGCCTAATTCAATGTACTGACTATCCCGTTTCGGAAACTGCTTTAAACATCGTAATCAATTTGACCCTTACAAAAAATATTATCTATTTTAATAGACCCAATTGATACATAATCTATACGAGATTTAAGCTTTGGTGCTTGGTCTTCTGGGTATAAACGAGAACTTTTATGTAGACACTAACGTTTCGGAGGAACATAATCCCTCCTTCCTCAGGCCGAAAAATGGAAAGAAACAACACGTTTCTCCAAAACGTTGGTGTCCATCTATAAATCCACAAGGCGTTGTAAAAAGACCAGAATGGTGTAATCTAGTCCAATCTAATCTTGTTCTAATTCTAATGAAAATTTTGTTAGAAGCTCGTGAACGCTTTGTGTTTCAGTTGCCACCTCCGCCACAGCCCTCGAAGCCACCGGACGACAAAACATCTCCGAGACCCTTGGACCCAGTGAACCCGCGACTGCCTCCCGTTCCTTTCTACGGTGAGTATCTTATTAGGCTACTAAACAAAACTGCCAAAAGCGAAAGATCAGTCAAATGTAGGCCTAAATTATGGCAAAGATTAATTTAATTTATTACAATTTAACTCTACAAGAATACGCTTATCCGTACGAATGTGGTGGGCCAATAAAAATTACAAAAATTAAGATATTTCTCGTCATTCCTGTATTTAATCTTTAAAGCAGTACGTATATATGAACAAATAATTTTACAGTTGAAGCACAGATTCAAATAGGTGTAGACGTTCCTAACATTTAGTAATATCAAAACGTGTTTAACTCACGTTAAAATAATCACATTTTATAAATCTATAAATACATTGGTATTGATAACTGCGTTTAATTGGTAAGTTGACTGTCTTCTGTCGCGTTCCACAGTATAGTATAGGAGATACTGACCGATGTTTCAGAGGAGCCTACAGCTTCCATCACCCTGATAATGGACGTTCCTCTGAATCGTCCGTCAATATATACCAGACTATACTGTGCAACATCCCAGAAGACAGTCATCTTCATACTCTTTACTGTGATAACCACAAATCTCGTCAATGTTAAATTAAACTCGAAAACTTACTTCAGAGACTTTCAAAACAACATTCAACAGACAGCAGTGACATCATATCTCAGTCTCAAATAAACGGTTAATTTATTTATGACTAAAAATTTTACTGTAGTCAAATATAAATAGATTTTTAATTGTGATATGGCCGAAAATTTCAAGTGTCCACAGACATGCTCCGTCGCCAGTGGAAACAGTGTTGCATGTCCACTCTGATCGATCCATCGTTGACATCACGCAAGTGGACCCTCCCATACTCACTATATCAACACGATCGCATGATCGCACTCAAATAGAGTTCGTTTATAATACACGACTCGAAAAATATACAGTGTATGGACATATCACGGACAGAACATGCACCATAGGGCATTAACCAACACTGTCACAAGATGGAGGCATAAGATCCTCTGAGACGTTGGTAAACTTCTATCAAACATCATCGGACAAAATCCCAGGAGTCATTTTAGTGTTTATATTTTACAAATTTATTATTATTTATTATTAAAATGCTTCAGCATTTGGGTGAGATTTTTATGGAGATCCGCACGATATGACGTTCAGACAAGGATTTGCCACTAATATTAATTATATGCCTGTTTATATTCTCGTACTTAACAGGTAGGTTATCAGGCGTCGCTTTACCTGTCTGTAAGTCACAAAACGTTGAGAACCGCTGAGATAATCCATGAACCGGAGCGAAAAATGGGAAATAAAATACAGTTTATTTGTGTCCGCCTCTTTCATAAAATTAAATTTTTAACATTAGCCACAGGAGACAAAAAAACCATTTCCACATAAAAAACGAGTTATAACCTAAGGGGTACAAATTCAAATTAACAAAATTGTTTAAAATTCATGTGGCCTTAATTTCCAATTGAGTTCAGAGCACAGTTGAACGTATGTCGCTTTAAGTCACATTAAAATTACATTACTCCA
>NW_019059902.1:338918-352134 GCF_000696155.1 Zootermopsis nevadensis
CATTCTTCGAAACGGCTTATCACCATTGAAAACTTCTTTACATTTATTCACCATAAAATCTTCAAATCTTATAGCTCATATATTTAATTCTCTTATCTTAGTGATGCTTCTAATATCCTGGCAACAGGTTATTCATCAAGAACCTGTTTCATAACCATCAAAATGTAGTAATTCTAATCTCCACACCCTAATGTTAAAACCTGGTTAATTCAATCTCCGGGGAAGGGCTGCCAATAAGATAGAAGTCTTGATTAAATATACCACCACATGTAAGATATATATATATCAACCGAATTAATAATCTCATATGGGCATACGTGGATTTATCCTTTATCCTTCGTATCTCAGTCCTGGTCCTGAAGACTAAAAGTAATTGGTTTCTGCAGCATCCGTTCTTTCATTATCCTTCGTCTGCTCTGCGTGACATCTATCCTCATTCCTCCACTCTGGTCTGTCCATTAAACTTACAATAGTGGTTGGTATCTTCCACCTCCCCTCCTCCAAGCAGCCACTACTTACGTCCTCCTTTGCCACATAAAACGCTTCAACTGCACATAGTACCCCAGCAGAAATTTTAATCAGTGGTATATTTACCACCGCCATTGTCTTCCATCCAAAGCCCTTTGCAATGAAGTCTTCTAGGGCGATCAACCGTGTCGGAGCTTCAAATCTAATACTGAAGCCCTTTGCCATTAATTCGTATGTACAGTGGCCAAATATTTGAATAAAACAAATTAATTCTTTCATTTAAATTGGAAAGTGTTTTGATAACAACTCCAAGATTTTTGGTTACGTCGGCATGTTAATCTTTATGCGATTACCATATTTCATCTTCCACACTAAAGATGGAAGCGATATTTTGATCCGAAACATTTTAAATACCTACAAAACTACAAGACGTAACACAAGGGACTGCAATCCTAATTTTCGCCACCGTTAAACCTAAAATCTAATAACTAATAAATTTGTCCGGTACAGTTCAATACCGTAACGAGACATTTGAGAGACTTTCCAGTGTATAGTTATTGTGTTCATGTAAAAAAGCACGTGCATATGAGATTTCAGGTTCTCATGGCGTCGATTATAAAGTTGACTTCTTCTGGGTGTTGCGCAGTGTAGTCTGATAAACGTTCACCGACGTTTCAGAGGTTCTTAATCGACCACCAAGCATATTCAATACGCCGTTAAATTCCTACCATGCCACCCGACGTAATATCTAGGAATAAAATCATCGTCTTCCTCGACGCCATGAGAACCTGAAATGTCACCTAGATTTAATTATGTCAATTTATTACGAAACACTGTATATCAACGATTTTAACCGCACTGAACACAATTTCTTAACACCATCACACATTTATGAATGCATTGTGTATCAAATTAAATTCTACATCAAGGGAATTAATTAACTTAATGTTTGTTACTTAAGTGTTGTTAGCTCGGCAGCTTTAATTTAATCTCAAGTTTAATAAAACAGTGTAATTTATTTTTCTTAAAGTCTCTAGCATCTGCATCAATCATAAGTCAAAACATAAATGTGAAAAATCACGCTTTCTATATCGAGTAGCTGTTATCAGTCCAACCATCACAGTCTTATCATTTATCATGTCGTCGGCACCAATTGCAGGGTAGAACGGCGTTAACCAATATTGATAGATCTAAGACAAATCCAAACTCTACTGATGGTTCACTGACCACAGCAAGTTATTCTCTAAGGGCCTACTAGCCTAGCCTCGCCATGACCCGTCAAATTTGACGAGAAATAATCTTTAGTATGCTGTACATTAAAACAACTTACTATAGTATTATCTTTGTAAGTTGCTTTTCAAGTACAGGCTTCATAAGATTTCTTTATAAAGTAAATTAAATTAAATTAAAGAACGAAACCAAATTCCCGCCAAACTCACCAACACAAAACCGACTGCTTGACTACAGACTCTCGCTTAACGCTGACTCCGCTAAACCCCACCATACGCGCCATTTTCTTGCTACCATAGTCGCTACTGTCAGAATACTAACCCTCACTTTGATAATACCAACATGACAACTTTACGAGCTACGAGATCGTAGGTAAACTAACGCTAAGTACGGAGCTACGATATAAGCAAATACATCCTGAAACAGAAAAGTTTCAGAAATGAATGAACTAGACAAATGCAGTCAGAAATGTCCCAGTTCCGTGCTTGTAATGTTAAGTAGTTTGAATGCATTCTACGACAGAAGAAGGATGTTCCAGCTAAAACTCTCATGAATCTTGTTGGCGGGAAAACCAAGGAGAAGCCACCGCGCTCAGACTTATTGCAGTGTAACACGAGTTTTCACTCTAACAGTGCTGCAAGTGTGAAGTGCTTCCATACGAAACCAAGTTCTTCTTACGTCTACCAGGTTCTCCTACGTCATGTATAATTCGCAGTTACGTATCTGGACCGAATTTTTTACAAAATCCGGAAGCATACAAACATCATCAACGTAATAATGTTATACTCGGCTGAGATACAGGCATGCACATGATTTGGCTCTACTCCATTCTTCAGGTAGTTTGGTTATCAACTCTTCCCACTCTAGAGCGAGCGAAGAACACCTTATAGCAGTGGTATTCAATCTTTTTTGTTCGCGTACCCCCCAGATATAATTTCTCTTCAACTTTGTACCCCCAAAGTTGTTGGTGTATAATTCAAGTTATACATATTATATAATCTACATTTAAAATAAATTAAATAAATTACATTACTGATTATTCAGTGTTTTTCATAAAATAATATATATTTTTTTAAATTTCACGTGCCCCCTAAGATGTCTTCGCGTACCCCAGGTTGAATACCACTGCCTTATAAGGCCGTCAATGTCTGTCTGTCGAATTAATCCTACGAGGTCAGACAAGCCGTATGGAAATCATTTTTGTGTGTTGAAACTGTAAGCGGCCGAAGTGATGATGATAACTTCATGACGCCCGGTCTAGATGGACACTCGATGATGAAACTATCACGGGCCATGCTTCCCATATGATTGCTTTCTCAACTTGCGAGATCGCGCACGCGCGAGAGAGAGAAAGAGAGAGAGGGAGGGAAAATGATTGAACTGAACCCGAGTTGCGTCTTACTGGAAAATCTCTCTGCTTTCAGTAGGACACCTTAAGATCGTTTCGTCGAATTGTTTCCTTCGACCTTACATTTTTTCCTTTTTTGTATCCGTCTAATATCTTGGCTATTGGAACCCTGAACACTTTTATGAGCCAATGTGAGTGAAAGGGGTGTTTATGGGCTATATAAGACACCTCTTGTCATACACTCACGTGGGAATGTGGGGCTTTGGCTTAAATGTAAGAGGTAAAAGTCACTTTTATTTGAAGGAAAGAAGAGGTTATATTCACTATTCTTTCAAAAAAAAATCCTGAAAAACTTCGCACTTCGTCCAACCGAAATGCATGCCCCTAAAAAATTAAAATAATATTCTTAAAATTTTGAAAAAATAAAAAATATTCACAATTATAGTAATTAGGAAATTATTAAAATACTTTCGGATGCCTACAGTCTTAAACCCAGCAAATTTGGATGTCTTGGTACGTCACTTGTTGGACTATGTTAGCAATTTACTGGAGAGACTGAGGAAATCCAAGAAAAAACCTGTCTTAAGACATGAATCCGGGACCTTTAGCCCTGAAGATAGCAGCAGTACACTCCTCCTAAACGTCGGTATG
This sequence comes from Zootermopsis nevadensis, assembly GCF_000696155.1. Next base: position 342,616 of record NW_019059902.1, read on the forward strand.
TACTTAGACATCCACACGGAGCAACATCTCTGAAGACAATCATCGAAAGAACCACCGTGAAGCTCAAATTTTGTAACTCCTGAAAACGACAGAAAATATTTTATTCCTACGATGTGCAGGAGTTTTTTCCACTTCTGACTTAGTTGACCGATTTTTTGAGCCAGTCTCTATAGACGGCCTTTAGTACGCTATAGGTCTACACATATGCATGACAGATATCGATACAAAACTAAACTTCCATATGAAATATATGTGACTTACTGTTCCATATGCTACTTTAGAACGTGTGTGAGCTGTAGAATTTAAATTCACATACCACGAGTGAGGTGGGAAAAACAAATATGAAAGGTGACGACATAAGGAATCGACAGGAGTCGATCGTCGCCCATTTAAAAGTCAGAGATCCTTACATTTGCCTGAAAAGAGATTGAAAGAATAAATAATGTAATAAGAGTAGGTTCTATAACCTGGCCGAAATTTGAACCAGACACCTCTCGAATGCAGTTATAAAGAGTTACGTTTCACAGCAACTTGATCTTGGACGAAAAAATCCAATTCCTGCCAGTTCACTTATTTCTTTAAAACTTTTATCCCCAACATAAATATCTGTTACTCATTTTAATGATTGAAGAGTTCCTATGAAATCGGAAATTAATGGGGGTCTCAAAACTAGTAATGTAATATATGCCTCAAAGGTTATATAAATCACCAAGCACACTACGATAAAATCTTATAGACGTATAAATTATATATTTGTTACAAGAAAATAAGATACAGCGATAAAGTTTACTTTAACTGACCGCTGATTTCTTTCGAGTTGTCTTCAACAAAATAAAAATATCTCCGCACTACAACATTCACTTCGCGTCATAATTTACAACTTTTTATCTGCAACGAAAGTCACTGCTGATATGTATCCAGTGACAAAAATACATAAAACTGTTCACATACATTTCACGCTTCATCAGACAACATTGATTTCTCCCCCTCCCCAATTTCTCTGCCTTTAACATGAAAAATACATGACCCATATAAATAAAACAAGGAGATGAATAAAATTATCAGAATTGTGTTCAGTGAAAATCTAAGTGTTTCATGAAGGATTTCTGACCGAGTTTCAACATTGCTCGTACCATTAAAATTTCTCTACATGCGAATTCGTGCCCGAAAGCACACACTTAAAATCATGTATTTCAATCATAAACTTGAATAAACGTGGGAGATTCTGGTTTATTTAATCTGTATCAATTCTGCTACTTTTTGGAAATCTTTTCTTGACATGAGTTCAACAGACCAAGTTTTCAGCGAAGCATAGACGGCTATTATAACGTACGTAGCATTCTTCAATACTGGTCTATAGTATATAGTTAACAAAAATGACAGTGGAACCATGGTTCCGGAGAATTTGACGTAAATACGTCTATACGGAAAGGAAGTTTATATATTGGCTTTATTCTAAACATTTCCTTTATACATGCTTTACAATTGAGTAAAGTTTGTTTAAGACTTTGCTTATTCAACTTCAATTAATTACGCTTAAAATGGGTCTGTGGTAGCTGAATGTAATGTAAAGTAATGTAATGAGATGAGATGTAAGGTAAGGTAATGTAATATAAGCTAAGGTAATGTAATGTTTCCTAAGTAACAACAATGCTGAGTAAACAGATGAGGTTTCCTAAGTAACATAATGAAGTTACACTTTTTCGTAACAATTTTTCGTAACACTTTTTCGTAACACATTTTTGCCGAATGACACTGACCCTAAAATATAGACGTATAAGTTTGCTTCTATGGTATAGAATATCAACAATGTTGATTATCAATGAGGTAAAGGGACAGAAGAGAACTCGTTTGAAAATTCTGTGCACCCCAAAGTGAATTTCATTTTTCCACTCTTTATTTTGAATTTCATCAAAATGTGGCAGTATATTCAATACTTCAAAGCCGGATTTCACTCATTTTGTTTGAATACACCACGTTTATTAACCATGTCAATAACAACCTCCTACGTAATTCTGAGAAATACCATTAAAACATTTCCACGAATCAAATCTTATTTTGCATGCTGACCGTGTTATAACAAATGGCAGAACAAGTGTAAAGGTTTGTAACGAGTAGTAATTTAACTTGATGGCAACCCTGCTCAGTTTTAATTACGTCATGTGCCGAATTCATATCTTGCTCGTTAATTAACTTCAGTTACTCGATATTATATAAAAGCTGCTTCAATGTGACGGCCTAATTTCCTTCGAAAGAAAGACAAAAACTTCTAAATTTTCTACGGCGATATGCATGAACGGTAAAAACATTTTATTATCAAAAGTTTCATTTGCGAAAACAAGAGAAGCCGAGGTATGAATCAGTTCAAGTGTTTCGTACACAGCCCAACCTTGCTGAATTCCGATGCATTGTGCTTGAGAAGCCAGTCGACGCAAAACGTATTCCTTGCTTCTAACCAATAGAATAAAAATAAACAGGCTTACGTGTAGCATAGAAAGCAATCAGAGTTCCATGAAGTTGAGGTTGCAGGCAATATCCTATTCATAAATCATAAAAGCAAAATGTTAATCTTATAAAAAAAAATTAAATTGTGGGTGTGTATGTTCGCTTGTAACTCAAGAACGAATAAACTTGTATCCACAAAAACTAGCTTACTTATTCCTTGAGATCAGCAGAGATTACACAAAGGTTAAATTTTCAATAAACGTAATGTTCTCGAGTCCCTTTAACCACTCTCGCCGGTGGAAATCGATCGCAACCGATCTCGTTGATATTCGGTCGCTTAATGCGGGAATCGGATAATCGAGGGTCGGTTAAGGGCGGTTCCTGTAGCTCGATATTAGTTTGTTTCAGCGGGGGATATTACAGGAACTAATTTCATAAACCCGAAAAATATCCTGGGTTCAAGTCTCGGTGAAGATGTTGGGTTTGAGGAGGATGATGATACCTCCTGTGATTACACGTGTCGAATGGGCAGGCCTGTATATAGCTTTCGAGGAATGCGAGCGTTTGTCGAATTTTAGCGACATTAGAACTGCGGCCATACTTCTAGTGTACTACAAGAACAAACATTCACTAAAGAATGTTCATAACTCAAAATTTCTGGTGGCTGAAATACATCTTACATCTTACACAAATTTTCAATATTCTACATGCCTTAACTATTCAAAAAACTGAAATTATGTTCCGTTACCGTTTTCTGAATGTCACAGGGTTAATAAAGAGTTCAGTGAATGATTCTGTCAATTCTGTATTACAGCATCGCGATGTGTTATCAAGGATTATAATTTTTCGTAGTCTCAAACACCATCCAACTTTCTTCTTAGAGCATGTTACATGTTTCGACTGATACTCGGTCGGCATCACGCCCATAAATTACGTACAGTCCTGCATAACTTACTGCACGTTTTGCCTGCAAACAAAAACAGTCTTATATCTTTCGGGTATTTTGAAAATTTCAACCAAAAATATATATATATATAACTTATGTTGACGATGGAGGCAGCGAACACCTCAGAAATATCGGTTAATTTCTAAAACACAACACGTTGAAACAACCCACAAGACAGCCATTTTCATGTCGATGTTCGTTTCTAGGTTATAACAAAATATCGATGTTCGTTTCTAGGTTATAACAAAATATCGATGTTCGTTTCTAGGTTATAACAAAATATCGATGTTCGTTTCTAGGTTATAACAAAATATCGATGTTCGTTTCTAGGTTATAACAAAATATCGATGTTCGTTTCTAGGTTATAACAAAATATCGATGTTCGTTTCTAGGTTATAACAAAATATCGATGTTCGTTTCTAGGTTATAACAAAATATCGATGTTCGTTTCTAGGTTATAACAAAATATCGATGTTCGTTTCTAGGTTATAACAAAATATCGATGTTCGTTTCTAGGTTATAACAAAATATCGATGTTCGTTTCTAGGTTATAACAAAATATCGATGTTCGTTTCTAGGTTATAACAAAATATCGATGTTCGTTTCTAGGTTATAACAAAATATCGATGTTCGTTTCTAGGTTATAACAAAATATCGATGTTCGTTTCTAGGTTATAACAAAATATCGATGTTCGTTTCTAGGTATACTTGTGGATGTACATCAACATTTCGGAGAAACATACCGCCTCTATCTTCAGTATGATCCTCCCAAAATATTATCTACCCGCAAATCTATACGTCACTATTAACCCAAAAGACAAAAATCTAAGCTGCATTATACCAGCCATGTTGCTTCTGTCACAGCTTCGATGCCCGGAGAGGTACCACCCGCTTACGTGAACACCAACAATCACGTGTCTCCTGCAGGAGGGGCATTTCCTCAGAACGGCTATACTCGGCCAGTCATACAGCCACTGCAACCCGCGGGCAACAACACGACAATCGTGGTGCGGGAACATCAAGGTTGTGGCACCGCGACGGACTTCACTACAGGCGTCGTTATGGGCGCAGCCCTCAGTAACTGGGGCCATGGCTGGGGCTGGGGAGGCGGCCTTGGCGGTTATGGCTTCGGACACGGTGGAGGCTTCTACCATAACGACACCACAGACGTGCACATCAACAATCACTACGACGTCAACAACACAGTCATCAACAACGAGGTCACCGCCAATACCACGACAACCAACAATGAATTGACGTATGTGCATGATGATTATGGTGATTTAGGATTCGATGATGGTGATTATGGGATGGACTGCGGTGGTGATTTCGGGTTTTAATGTAAACGATTTATCGATTTAAGTGACTTCACCCGTTCTACTATGGTGGGGAAAAAAATACATAATTGCAATCACTGTAAACACCAAACACCTTTTTTTACTAATGAACATGGCACGTGAACATTACTGCCCCTAAGCGGAAGTGTAACATTAATAGAGAGGAAATGGCATGATAGGTAGGGGCCTAAATTTCATTACACCGCTGAAATATATTTAATATTTTTACGCAAATCTTTTTTAAACTCGAGGGTATAGGAAACAAAAATAATTTTAACACATCAGAAATAGAGGCCTACATGGACTGATTTATTTTAACACCACAATTTTTTCTCTCTCCCCACAGTTTGGTTCCCGGCTTTCGTCACTTCATCTCAATAAATTTTCTGAAGATCTTAAAATAATTTTCCGTCCCGCCAGTATTAAAATCATTACATTTCATTCAAATTTATTTACTTATTCCCCTCTGAATCGTAAAGGAACTTAACCGGGAATTTTAATGAACTTCCAACTGCCCATATTTTGTTTCGCTATTTAAAGTTCGGATATTTTTTCCTCGAGAAATATAAGCAGTGAAATTTGTTCCATCCCTTCGCTCTTTATTTAATGCATTCCGCACTACTCCCCCGAAAAAAAAACATCATAATTTGAAATTCAAAAGAACTCGATAGACTAGGAAGCTCTTAAAACTGCCACAAATACACAGAGACGTTTTCAGACGATGAACAACTGTTCAGCGTTCCCCCTCCAACAAAGAGATAAAACTCTACATGCGGAGAAACCATTTTTTACATGAATTACAAAGTACTTTAGATTTCCAAATAAGATAAATATATAAAAGTGAAGGGAAATGTTGAATATTCCGTATGACTCGTGTATGTGTGAGCGTGTGACGGTGTTTAATACATAGTAACTTTAACGTGTTGAAATAAATGTTTTTTGTGTGTTTTTTTTCTCAATGTCACAAATAGACACTCAGGAATAATGGTGTAATAAAACACTAAATTAGCAAGTACTTTGTTATAATAGATAACCGTGTGTGAAATATAAGGGAGAAAGTTCGTATATACATAAAACGTCAATTCCTCTCTGTTAATGTAACGTTGTACGAATAGCAACATGGACAGTTAAATTATAGTCACGTATTAATAGACGTCAAACCGCCTATAATATTCAGTACTTTAAATTATAGTGTTAAACTTCGGGAAAATTTGTATATTTTCCAGCAGTGGATGTGAGAACTTTATATATATATATATATATTGTTTAAGAAAAAAATATCTGTTCATGGTGTGGACTTGATCAACAATTTTCAATTCCTTAAAAATTAATGCTGTGAGTTTAGAACATTGTCGGATGGACATACAAAGGCACGTGAAATACATTTGAAATGAAGCTAATTTTCTCAGACTCGGGCAAGGTTGATTTAAACGTATTTATAGCAAGATGTGAATCCTCAAACAAAACAAAGATAAATGGGAATATGAATTATATTCAGAGATACAAGCTCACGTTAAACAAAGTTCCGCGATTCTACTTAACTGAGACAGTCGATAACATGACAAAATGCGATTCGTTTCACTCCAGACAAACGTAAGTTCGGTGTCTAAAAGGTGTTGTACACAAAGTGGATTAACTGTTCTACGTCGTGTTTCAGTGTTTTGTGTGTATGTATGTGTGTTTGTGGGGTCCAGTCCATTCAATTATTGGTAACCAGAACAGGACAGACAATAAAGCAAGCTGTGCCCGAGAGAGCTTACAACAAAACACACTCAGCGGACCAACAGGATTGCACCCTTCAAACTAACCACAATACAGGTAAGAATATGTAACCACTTGGTGTATCTGGAATGTACACAAGTATCTTGGGATTTTCGCTGGTTTCAGTGTGTAAACTATAAAAGCAAAGTTTTATAAGATCTGAGGTTCTCACAGCGGTGAAAATGTCGATGTTGATCTTCAGGGTTGTAATGCCACATGGACTTATTACTATTATATTATTTAGTGTTCTGTCTGACGACAGGTCCATATGAACAGGATCCTTCCATCCTTTTCTCGGACTGGGACCTGTTCATATACGTTCTTGGCAGATGATCCAGAAGTGGTTTGCCATTGCCTTCTTCTGTGTGTGAATGGAGTAATTGTTGGGATGCCACGGAGGAAAACTCCGTGTTGCCTAGACCACGGCCTTGCCCAACACAAGTTATAAATTCGGGCACCGCCGGGAATCGAAACCGAGACCCCAGGATTACAAGGCCAGCGTTCTAACCGCTAGACCACCGTGACTCTCTAAGCCAGTTACACAGTGACTTAAAATTTCTAGACAGATTGATTGCTGTCGGTTAAAAGTAATGAAGTTTTAAGACAGGCGATAATAAACTGACCATTGCTAGAAACAACATCTATTTCTGCTGATAATATTTATGCTAAGCTGATATAAAGGTAATCTAAACTATTCTAGACATCACAGATTTTGATTTTTAATTACTTTTAGAAATATATTCGATAACTTACAATGTAGCAGTAATAAAACTGATAATCGTTAATTTTTCTATGTTTCAACATACGTAATGAACGTTTCTGTCTTTCGTGTTTTATCATTGTCTGTCGACATTTGCCGAAACTCTTGGAAGCCTTCAAAATATACACGGCTTATCCACGAAAACCGAATTTTGTACATTTTAAACCAAACCTCGGAAATAAGGACAAAAATTATGTTACTTTCGTGGTTCTGTATGTATATGTTCCATTTAGATCTATAATATTTTCAAACAATCATACCTATAACCCGTTTTTCATTTTGTAATTTCCAACAAATTTATTAATGTTACAAACTCAAGAGAATATGATGGTATGGGCATGTAGCACGACTGAGAGATAAAAATTGCATACACTACTTTAGTTTTGTAGCCTGAGTAAAAAGGTCACTTGCAAAACCGAGGTATAAATTGGAAGATAATATTAAAATGGATTTTAAAATACATGATATGAAAATGTGAACTGCGTTAATCTGGCGGATTCATTTATTGGTGCCATTCTGTTGCATTATGGATTTTTATTATTCTGATCAACAAAGTTAAGTTAGCCCAGTGGCTTTTGTATAAGCCCATGCCCCATTAGTTAAGTTAGAATACTATTTCGAACAATATTTTACGTGATCTGAATATTTTATGTTTTGGATATACATGAGCTCCGATATTATAAAGATTTTCTTCGCAAGACATTTCTTCCGGCAGAAGAGATTTATTCTCAAGTAAGATATTTAATTTAATCCATACGGTAAGTACTGGTACATAGAGGACAATCTTAATCGAATCCCGTGTCACGAATTTTTAATTACCTACAATGCTAGGAAAGAATGAGAAATTAATTAAAAGTCGAGATGATGAGAAAGAAGATTCCCTCAAGGAATGCCACGTGCAGGCGACTAATATTTAGACAGCAAGCTAAAATAATGCAGTACAAGCTGCCTAAAAATAAGTAACATGCAGCGGCAATGGAGTTTCTAGATCCATGCCTATTTTAGCACATCATTAATGAAAATCAGAAGTGAGGTGGAAAAATATCACAACCTGTAATATCCAAATATCCTAAAATTTCACTAGGTATATAATTCCTTTCCAAATCGGGAAAAGATTCAAAATATTCAAAACTTCCATCATTCCATATGTATATTGAAATGTCTCCGAAATTTATTTATATAAATGTTATATATTTATCTGAAAGTTTGCTTCGCCAGGTAACGAGGTATATTAAGGTTTGACAGCGTACAACTTCGTAACTAACAAACTTCCAGGTTTGTCTAATTCGTGTCCCTTCTCAGGGCAGAAAACAAGAAACAAAACAACGTTTTACACAAAATTTCTAGCTGTCATTTTCCCACTTCTAATAACAACGACGTTTCAACGTGACGTCTTACTGTTTAAATTTACTTAAAAAGTACCTAAGATGTTGCTTACCATTACAGTTACAAGATTACAGTTAACCATTAACGTTACCGTTATTTCAAATTATTAGTTTTCTTCCTGTCTCGCAATGCCGCCATATTGGAATTAAATACAACTCAGTCTCGATTTAATAATCCCCTTGAATCAGCGCTCAGTAAACAGAACTGGATCACAGTTGATAGGAGCCACTGCTACAAAGTTCCTGCCTCGGACAGAACTGTTTGACGCTTCGATTTCAAATAAAGACTGGCAACATCTCTACAGTTTCCGCCCGAGCTGTGGCTTTCTACGTCATACGTAGGTTGTGGGGAGGAGGTAACTTTATGTACAAATATCTTGGCGTTCACGCAGAATTTCGTTTAAATTTATGTCAGTCATATTAGCTGTATTCTTTACGTCGGAACCTGTCACATACACGCAGGTAGTTGATAGGATTTCGAAGGGGGAAAGCGTTTTCCCTTTGAGCACCAAATACTATGCTATATTCTCTCTGCAAAAAGGATGGCAAATGCCTTTGTTCAAAGTTGTTTCCTGAAAGTATGGGGTGGTGAACTGAATGCCGTGGTTTTAGCATTAATGTGATGCGTTTCACATACTCAGCGCCTACACCCAAGGCATCCGACTATCACGCACGCAAAAAAAGATGTAAATACATCTATTTATTTTTTATTTAGTGTTCTGTCTGACGACAGGTCCATATGAACAGGATCCTTCCATCCTTTTCTCGGACTGGGACCTGTTCATATACGTTCTTGGCAGATGATCCAGAAGTGATTTGCCATTGCCTTCTTCTGTGTGTAAATGGAGTAATTGTTGGGATGCCACAGAGAAACCGGGGAAGCCC
>NW_019059902.1:368095-380853 GCF_000696155.1 Zootermopsis nevadensis
ATGTTCCAAAATGTAAATCGATCAATCGATATGGAACATCAATGATATTTTATTATCTTAATTATAAGAAATTTTAAATATTGTGATAAGACGGATTAAAATAAATAATTATTTTAATTTGTACCACACATGACAAAGTACACGTTAATATTTAAATAATTGTGATATTTGTAATTCGTAGGGTGAAAGGCTAATAGATATCTATCCTATTATAATCACTACTATATTAATTCTTTGGTTGCATTTAACTTGGCAATGAATCCGAACGTCATTTCTTACTGCAATTTTAACACAAAAACATTTCTTTTCAACAGCTTTCGGACTAATGTGAAAGAGATATATTTATGGCATATTTTTATCGGATTAGTATCTCAGGACACGTCTGATTAGACTGATGTTCCAAACTGATCCCTGTCATCGTGTTGTGTCACGGGTATAAGATTCTATTGCACTTGTCATCGGTGTCCTCATTAGCAGGCCACTCCATCGCAAACTCTTTGATTTCCATGGAGACTTCAGGGGGGGGGGGGGGGGAAAAAAGACCAACACTTTAATAAGGGCCACTCTCAGCTAAATGCATTACCAACTTCGTGCCAAGCACAAAGTTCCATCGACAAGAGAAAGTTAAGGTATAAGCCTCCCTCTGTATGTAACTGTGCTTCATCAGCGTCACGTTATGAACTCTTTAGGCTACTTACAAGTGTTCGTTGATACAGAACTACGTGTTTCTATTAATATTAGCTTATCATCAGGTTCGTTAGATGACATATAAGTCCCTGCACATTTTTAATTAAAATAATAATAATTTGTGAAAATGGCTGTCTTCTGGGTTGTACAACCGCGTAGTCTGGTAGAATTTTACAAAACGTTTTACATCTGGTTGCTGCCTCCAGCGATAATTCGTACTCGCTGCCGTGAGAACCACAAATTTCACCAAGTATAAAGACACTTTCTGCGATGCAAGAGATCCAGTTTTTCTTTTCACAAAGATTTTAGTGAAAAACGAACTGCCTTCTGTGTACTGCCAAAACTGTCACATGCCTTGTGCTTCACAACACGAAGGCAAGCAGTGGATAATTAATGTGGAATAAAGTTTCTTCCATACTTAATCAAAAATTAACTAGAGTTCTAATTAACAGATCCGATATTGATATGCCTGTAGAGAGATATTACACAGCGCTGGAAGGGGTGTGTGTGAGAGAGACATATTTTCACTCCACGTTTCTCGGAATAATTATTCATTATACAGTAGAACAGATGATTAGGCTAAGATTTTTAATTGGGCTAGTTTCTGAAAGTACAATTTACAACATAAGTATTTATATCCGTATATATCAACCTATTAATATAAGTTTTTACAGTAATTAACTCCACGAAGCAAGAGTCCTTATTGAAAAGCTAATGATAAATTTTCATTTCAAATAAGTAAAAATTAATTAACGGTTCTCCGTATACTTCTTTACTCCCGTCAATCTTCAATAGACGTTGATAGTATTATTGTATACGTGAATAATCTATTTTATATTTATTTGTTTCAGATCGATAAGTAGCACAATGTACTTAGCAGAAATTAGGTCACGCTGTCTTCATGAAACTGGGTCACTGACGGACCCATGGCTCATCGGTGCATGTAGCAGCGGTGGAATGATACTGACGGGGCAAAACCGAAGGATTCGGAAGGAAACTGCCCTAGTGCCACTTTGCCCACCACATAAGACACTTGGACTACCCTGGCTTCGAACCCGGGCCTTTGAGAAGAGAGACCAAAGAATAATCACCTGAGCTAAGGCATATCTGTGTTACAGTATATGTGCTATCACGAAGATAGTGAAATTTAAAACTACTTGAAAATTATAAGCCGAAACATACCACAGATGACCATAAATATGTGGATACTATTACATAATACGATATTTAAAAAATAAAATCTTAATATTTTGTGTAAAATTTCGTATAATACTTAACATGCACTGTGTTCAGACTGAAGCTGTAAATGAGATACAAAATGTTTAAAGCAATTTAGCTTCAGTGTGTTTAAGATTTACTGTATACGCGTGTGTTTATGTTGTGATACAATTGAGTCCCGACATTTTATCTTAGTGATGTGTCCATTTATTAGTCTCCAATGCCAACAGTTCATACTACACGTATTATGAGACTAAAGCTTACGTCTCAGAGAAAATTCTTGGCTTCAGATAAATGCAATATGGTGTGTCAAAAGAACAAAAGTCCAATTCTATGCTAATCCTTCGCATTCTGGGGCCACGGGTTCATCACTGAGGATTAACAAATGCAAGTTAAGCGGCATCAGATAATATTAATTTGTTCTTGGTAAAGGACAAACTACTACGTACATTCTACTACAAAAATAAAACATTTTCAACAGGAAATTTGACTCCCAACGTCAGTAAATAAACTATGCCAGAGCTAGTGAACAAATTTACGAAGTTCTATACACTGTTATTAGAAGTGATCTCAAAGATGTGTGTGACCAATGATTGATTTTATATAGAATTTTATCTATAGGAATAATATACACATTTCTACTGCTAACGTGGTCATATTTTTTATTTGATTTTTACTACAAGAAACAAATGCCATTTTGTCTATATATTCTAACGTTGAGTGGCAGAGCAGCTCAAAATCACAGAACAAGACATCGGAAAACATGTTCTGGTAAAATATGAGAAAAATACGCACTTATTTATTTTATTTTATTTTTATATGTAATGGTGCAATTTCAGTATCAGTAGAATTGTACGCATCACTACATTGTAAACAAAATTTCCGTAGCCAGGCTTCGTCGGAAATCAGGGTAGAATTACGAGAATAGGAATAGAACTCATGTTTAGATGTAGGCCTATTTTGTGTTTTAAAATTGTTGACAGATGTTTCTGAGTTAAAATGAAGTAAGCAGAGAGAATCATATGAATTATGTGACCTCTAAAGCCGTGGTAACTGTCAAAATACGTTGAAGCTGTTTTTGTAACATCCTGGGTAAAGGAAATCTCGCAAGAGGCTGGCTACGGTCCCAAATCTCATCCTGCATGTCTGAACTTGTTTCGTGATAATGTTGTGCAATGTAATGTAAAATATATTTGTAATAAAGTTTGTAAACATGGTTCCAATTTTATACAATGTTCCGGTGATACTATTGCATGATACGTATGAACGATTTGAGTTTGAATATTGTTGTTTCATAGTTAACACCAGCCCATTTTATGAAAGTTAAGAATTTCTGTTGGAAATGTTCAAAGCAAATAAGGCGGTGCAGTATTAAAATGTTCAGAGGGGCATTAACCCACGAAAATGAAAATAAGTAGTATATGTCAACTGAAATAATAAACACAAAATACAGTCTTGTAGGTATTATTTTAAAAGTGCATAAAATTGATAGGAATTTGTTGTTCAGTTATCTAACTTTGTTCGCTCTGTTTTCATTTTAGGAAATCAATATTTCATGTTATAAATCTTAACAAACTTCGTGAAGTTAAATTTATTAAACTGCCATATCCTGATATAAAATGGTATACCTAAATAACTTAAACTGAATTGCTACACAATATACGGTAAAAACATTTGTTATCAATTTTCCAAAAGTTATTTAATGTAAAATATTCTGTATGTGCAACGACAAGTATAATATGTAAAATTCAAAGAATTTGAGAGTTGAATTTTATATTTTCTTAATATATCCGTCTGTTACACAGTAGTTCAAGTAATCTGCATTTCCTATCTTAACGATAAGTGCAATGCAATTATTTAAGTACCCAGCAGATTTGTGGAAAGCATACTCTTACAAATTACCCATTTCTCAAACAATATTGTAGGAGAAACATAATATTTTTCGTTAAGCAAAACCTTCAAATGTGAATAATTTTGCCATGTAATAATTTTTGGCTCGTACAATAAAAATTATCACCACACTGTATGGGTCCATAACCATCAACTAAAGAAAGATTCATGTTTATTATCAGACTACAGGTAAGTAAGGATTAAGCAAAGTCCAACCATACATAACAGAATATTTTCATGTTCCAACCGAGTGGCTATAAGGCACCAAATACAAACTAGAAATTTCAGTGCTTTAAATATTAAGAGCGTAAGGTAACAATCTTATAAAGAAAATATTTCTTTACACCCTTGCAGCATGAAGATCATCTGAATAATATTTAAAAATTCACTTCCTTCCTCAAAGAAAACATACCACGTCTCCATTACAAAGATAATCGGTTAATTATGTTTAAAGAAATAATCTCTGTTTATTCTTATAATCGCATAAAACCCATAGATACACCCTGAGAAAAAATTCAGAGTTAATGAATGTTAATAAATGTGGTATACATAGTTACCGCTGGGCTTTATAGGATTATATTTGTGCCATGTTAGGAGATGTAAAGGTTCAATAAATGGATAAATTGGCAGTTAAACTGTTGTTACTGTTCTGAGTTTCAAAGTCACTACTATTACTGCTGAATACTTGCAAGAAAAATGTGCGTAAAACACGCGCCCTATTTTATTTCATTCGCAAGGAACTGACAGACAGACCTACATATTCTTTAAAGTTATATTACAGGTAACTTTAGAAATTACACATCTTATGTCCCCTTAACTGATTGAACGTTTTCTTCGATATGTTTATTCTTTCATAAACATGGGGTAAAATGTATAATTGTAATAATCTTATGTTTGACTCCACAGTCTGTTCCCTTTTGGAATTGATTATGTAAAGATGAACTGTCAACTGCTGGCATCATCGAGCTTGAGTAAAAATGTCATAAAATACAAGAATAAATTTAATACAAACATTTTATCTTAAAAAATTAAAACTACATACATAAATTATTTTCCCAAAATAGTGAAAATAATAAATTAAAAATCCACGTACGCTAAAGACAACTAACAATGTTACAAAAATTGTTTGTACATGAAAACTGGAGCTATATCCTTGAAGCTAAGACTTCTCTTAACATATATCTGTGACAATTATCACTTTGAAGAATACAGGAACGGTAAATTCCAAGAGTTCGGTGGAAATCGTATGAAAAGTGAAAAATAGTTTCCTCCTAACTTACGATCATATTATTATTGCTACCAGCTTATAACATTTGCTAATATTTCAGAACACGGCGAAATTAAATATAAAATTCATAGTGTACGCCAATCACATTTACCAACAATACATTTTGTTCACGAAAGAATTTTTTTTAATTTTTAATACATTTAATTTCACTCCATTAACATGTATTTATAAACATAATACGCAATAATTTAAAATTGTAACCATTTAGTATTAATGTTATCTGTCGTCATATCCGTATAAAATATTATACGCGATGAATAATGGCTTTGAAGCTCAGACATAAGTGTTTTGTTATTGTAAAATAAGGATATTCTACTGAATGTGTACAAAGGTCCAATTAAAGTTTGAACAAATGTATTTTATTTGCATATCCTTATAAATATAAAATCTAGGTATAATAACTGTTGTCTAATTTGTCATAACAAATTAACATGGTTGTAATCACTACACCAAAATAATAGGAAATGTAACACGCCTCACATATAGAAGGTTCTGTTACGTGGATGATCAGAAAGTATATTTACAGCAAGCAACTTCAAATGGCTACAAATGTAGACCTAGCTGAAAGCATACCAACATACCGGAAACCAAAAAAAGTTAGGTTAGAAAGTCATAAAAAATACTTTAAACGGAAATTAACTGTGTCAGTAGGGTATTGGTTTGGTAACACATATTGAGGATATTAAGCACCAAACAGCAGAAGATAACCCCCCTCCCCAAAACTGAACTCATAACAGGAATACTTTCTGATTACCATCGTAGCACTTGGTGTTAAGAAGGTTGTTGTTTGTTTGAATTTGTATGTCGTATAATACGTGTATATTCTGTTGAAATGAATACATATTATTGTTTTAGGCAGATGTTGAGTGCGGCTAAATTATGGTAAAATATAGGGCAGATTCTCAAAATATGTAAAATACATCAAATTTTCAGTTTGAAAAACTTCAGATATTTCTGGAAACATTTTAACAATCTTGTCACGTGACTGTTAAGAAGTTCAGAAAAATATGTCACTTTCTTGCACGTAATTGGTAAGAAAGAATCAATTCCATTCTGAACCATCCTCTTGGGAGAAACTGTTTTAAAATTGTTTCCATTTGTGAACCAGACGAAGTGTACATAGATCAATAAGATAAAGAAGAAATGTGATTTGACAATCGCACTATCATATGCATTTATTTAAATATTACAATTAATAGAACATTGTTTCTCCACAACTTTGATAAATTATAATTTATCAAAAATTATGAATTACTATGTTAAGTATTTAATTATTTACCTATCAGTAAGTTATAACTTTAAATATTTTTTTATGTGTGTAAATATATTTGGTAATTAATTGCTTTAATTATAAAACAGATACTCGATATCTGAATGGGTTTAATTTATAATTTAAAAAATAAAATCATGTGAACTGTAAGTAGGCTAATGAGGTTGGTTTTTGACACAAAACTATTGAGATCATTTTTCAAGCACACTTTAATGATGCTTTTAATTATAGCTAATTGTCCTGCATAATGAGTTAGTGTAAACTAAGCGCTCTAGTACATGCAACTCTCTCTTTAAGAACGTTCGATTTACGAACATTCGCTATAACGAACGCCACAATTCATTCAAAATTTCTTAAAGTCGCTAATAGATAGAGTTTCTTATAAAACGAAATGCCAAACGTATAGTGAACATAATTGTATGATTTAAATAAATAAACTTTTAAAAAATTTATTTATTACAATAATTATCAGAAAATTATTATATGATAATTATACTGAACTGTTTTTGGTTAATAAAACTAATCTAGCCAGTAAATAAAACGTTGGTTTACATGCCACGCCGCGTGGCGTACCTTACGTATCGTATACGATAAACCATAACGCATACATACATTATAATAAAACGTATTGTATAGATCATTCGATGTTTAGTACATGGTTTTAATGTTTTAAAATGGCTTCTAACGTATACGATACGTATCGTAAAAGCTCAGGAATCCAAGATACACATAACGAACAACGTCTTGGAACGGAAATCTTTCGTAAACCGAGAGTTGTCTGTATATGGAGTTCCTCCCTAAGTGTGTCTTGAATTACGTTGAATATATAAATATATGTGTCATCAGCTTCATTAACTTTCCTGTCTTGTAAACAATATTTAGAATGATAATTTAGCTACATAATCAGAGATTTCCACAGTTGTACATGCCACAAGAATGCATACATGTATAGAAATGACACCTTAGTGTTATGGCAGAGAACTGCACGTGTGAGAACTATCCAATATCCTCTTCACCACACTCGAAGTCCACTTTGATTACCTTTAAATGTTAATGTGAGACTGCTCAGGACTGTCTAAAATACAGCACAGTAATCACTGCCATTAATCGACAATTACCAAGCTGAGATTTCATGTTCTCACAGCAACAATAATTAAGATGGCTGCCTGCCTTCTGGGATGTTGCAGAATGTATTCTGGCAGATATTAACCGATCTTTTATAGAAGCTTACTGCCTTCATATCACCCAGATGACGGTGGCAGTTTAGCTTCTCCGAAACTGTCAATATCATCCTCTCAGAAGACAGTCTCATCTTTACGATTACAAATATCTGGCATACTACAATTCTGGGCCCTTGTCTAACATCTGAGTAGCAAAGTATTTCTAGTGATGTAATTTTATTTTGATACTTAAATTAGAAACACAACTGTAAAGTGCCTAAAACCAATCTCATTCTCTAGTTATATTATGTACTGATGTAGGATTCTAGCTGCCTAATTTTAATATTAAGCTCAAGCAGGCTGCATAGAGCCTAAACATAGGCTCAGATTTGTTCCATGGTAGGAGTATGGATAAAACACGAGCGTGTGTTCTAGAAGCATGTGATATTTTTAGATAATAAGGCAATATTGCAGAGTGTTTATATGGTGATGTTTGTACATAACGTATTTATATACAACAGAAGATGTACACCCATTCAGGGATGTACCCTCAGCCGCACAAGTGTCACCGATTAATCAGATTCCTCGACTACTGCACAGTAGTCAGAGGATTGTATTGTTATGTAAACAATATTATAAACGTCTCGCTGTCTGGAACTATTTATTCTCCATGTGTACATTTATCAGAAATAACTTCACAGATAATGTGGAATTTAGTTTGAAGTATGTAATTAACAAAATCTGTAGGTCTGTCTACTACGAAAATAAAATATCATCTGATATCTTGCAAAACTTTTTCTATGATTTATTCTGTTTTCCACAAATAAACTAGGAATCAAGAATTTTAAAGACTCAGACTACAGAACGACAAGTGTTCAAGAATAATTCCTGTTAATTATCTTCATTTGGATTAATTTGAGATTATCAAATTTTCAACAACAATCGACTTTAAACTTGTTTAAAAATCATATTCACATCACTTCATATATGCCTATAATATTGGGTTGACCACTTTCATAAAACATTGTAGAATCATAACACATGGTTCATTTGAATGCTGTGATGCAAACCACGTTAATTATTTACCCAATTACTCTGTGTTCAGTAGATACGTTGTTACAGCGTTCATTTCTGATAAATGCACATGCAAAATAACCGACTTCATTTCATATCACTAGAAATGAACTGTAATATTAAAACATAAAAATACGGCGAGAAATAACTTAGAAATATTTCTCTAAGATAATACTTGATTTTAGCTTGGGTGACCGTGTGAAGAAACATCGCTTTGGTACATTTACATATCCACCATGAGCTATTTGTCTAAATTGCCCTATGCATCTATAAAAGTATTTGGTTGCTTCGTATATGTTTCTGAAAATATTTGTTTCCTCCGACTTTAAATTTAATTAGATATTAGACAAGGATTTAATTAGGTCTGTGTGTAAGATGCAACTTTGATATGATGTTCTTCTACCCGGTGACCTTAGCAGATGTTTAAATTAACAAAGGTTACGTCAGTGATTTCCGACCCACTGATCCTCGATTCCAGTTATTCTAACTCTGAAAATGTTCTCTTCTCATCCTTATTTCAGATCATAAATTGTCTACGACACATTCCAATTAATATACTTGATATGCGAGAAGTATTCCAATATGTTACGTAGTTTTATTTTTCATCTAACAGCGTCTCTTACAAAAACAGAAATAAGACAAAAAGGAGGAAATCTGTAGTTCAAAATAAACGACTTATAACACAACATTTTATTCATTGCGCCTTATAAATTTACGGTTAAACAGACAAGTAAATTCATACAGATCTCAATATGACTAAGTTTCATTACATCAATTTATGAATTAATTTAAAAATTTCATTAATTCGAAAGGATTCTAATTACATGTTACAAATATTGTTACTGGACTTCTGGACTTTTTCCATCGTGTAATATTTCACACAGAACACAAAGTTTCAGAAACTGGATCTGTTTTCGTTCTATAATTAAAAGTTGGAGGCAGAGTTAACTAACAGACTCAACTGAGTGTGTGTGTGTGTCCTTCCCTGCCCGTTTACCTGAGGATAGAAACACAACCACTGTCTGAAATATTATGATCTGTTCACAATCCAAGACGACAGCTAATATACAGAGAACAAAAATGTTATTTTTTTTTTGCAATGACAAAAAACAACAATTTCCTTTATTTATAATTAAGGTGGAGTTGCTATCATGTGAATCAACAACTTTAACAAACTAAGACAGAGTACGCCAGTAATAGAATTTCTAATTTCGTAATAAAATTCCTGTTCCATTGTACCCTTGCCTGGGGATCAGTGTGTCCATTATTTATTTACCTCTGTGTTAACTTACTGCTGTATTTCTGTGTCTAGTATATTTGTTTCTTGACGTTCAATGTCTCTTTAAATGTTCTGAACTGGAAGGTAACGTTGTAAAATTAAAATAGATTATATATTAGATCGATAAACATATCGAAATTTCAGTCGTCCATTTTATTTCAGCCACAATTCAGAAAATCACAAATTATTCTTTTCTGGTAACACCATAACCCACGATTCCTTCACAACTTACACACACATTCCTGTGTCATAAAATATTCTGAGCGAAAATGGAACAATCACCGAATTTCACAAGAATGCACTGAATGCGGGCTTCTACATCATAAAAAAAAGTGGACACAGGTTAAACTTTACTCCATAAAGCAAAGTCCTTCATCAGTAACTGATATAAGTTCGGCTGGTTACAAAATTCCTTCGTTTTTTAGAGATCACGTTGTTCATAAGTTTCCAATACTAAACCCAGCTGAATCAAGCCCACACCATAATACTTTTTTATCGCCCATTTTACGAAAACCTCTCCAAGTCCCTCCTTAAAGATTTCCGACTAAAATACTACACGCATTTCCCAGTAGTATTAAAACATCTATGTCTAATCCTTTGTAAACCTACAAAGCGTCATGTCAATGTAAAGTATTTTGGTTTTTGTGAATAAAATAGCAGGGCAATGCAACTTCATTGCGTATTTTTAACAAACAAAACATAAAATTTATGTCAATGGCTTGTATTAAAAATTAATTCAGGAGTTATGTTTCGTGCATAATTTGAGCTGTTGGCCGAGAGAACTATCACGCCAAAACTTAGATAACATCAACTGAAGTAAAATTTCAATTATCATCGTTAATGAGACTGTTTTAAGACTGGGGTAATGCAATCTTCTTGCCCTAAATTGCGAAAGTACTTTTAGTCTGCTTGTCGATTTGCACATGATGAGGTTCAATTTACACAGCAGATGGCAAATTACACAAACACGATTAGCTAAAGTAACAATTTTTTTTACAAAAACATCAAACCCCGCATAAATTGCATATTTCTTCCACCATAACGGGGCAGAATCTCTAACGAAAATATTTAACTTGCCACTTATAAGAAGTTCCAAAGCGTTTAATACAGAAGTCCAAGGTATCACAGAAATTTCACGGCTCATAGTAATTTACACATAAGTGTCATAAACAATTACATTCTTTAAGAGTTAATATTAAGAACTACATTTTTATCATAATAAAGGTTTTGTGTAACTGCAATACAACAATCTACAGAATTTATCTTAAGTTTCAGCACATCAAATAAAAACAACCTCATTCTCAATTTTCACCATTAATTTAGTGTAATCTCAAGTTTTGTGCGGTATCTCGTAACCCTCGTATATCAACATCAGAATCAGATGTACGTATGCAATGCGATGAAAGATCACGTCACACAAACGGATCGCCGTATAGTACAGCAACTTATCCGACTTTGCCCTTACGCGTGTAGTCTACACAGTGCTATGTAGGCGTACGGAGGACGATTTCCAGGCTGGCAAACGACTTTTGCACAGCGAGAATATTGCCCGGCAGAAAAGTTACAAACGTAAGAGGCCTGCTTCTTGATAAAAGGGGCAATTGTTTCTTTCAAACCCTTAGCTCATATAAATAATATTAAAATTTTCGGTCCAAGGAAACAATTGTTTACTATGAGAATAATACGAAATTGAAAATATATTTTGTGGGCAAAACACAAAATTGATTAAGATAGTGTAGTTGCGTCATATTGTGACTTATTAAATTAAAATTAAATTATTTGGTTATTCCGTCAAATCACAATGTATTGTAAATCGATTATTCGATATGGAACACAGAATGATATTTTAATTATTTTAATTATCTTATTTTAAATACATTGTGATTTGACGGAATAACCAAATAATTTAATTTTAACAAAATTGATTGTTAAATGTTATCACGAGTCTTTAAATAATTAATAATTCTTACTGCATTCTTTCCAAAATGGGTTTTCTGCGGTCAAGGGAGTCCACTCAAAATCCTGTGGTAAACCAAGGCAAAATTACTTCCGTGAAAGTTTCTGTACTATATTGGATGGAAAGCTAATTGTGAAGTTTCGTAGTCGGGAAATTAATGAATGAATCCGAGTAGCAACACCTAACTTGATAATGGTTTCTCATGGACAGAAGCACAACAAAACCAGTTCTCTGCTTTGAACTAACCCCACGCAAGACTTCAGAGAAAATACCAAAGTTTAATATTGCAACTCACATGTTTTCTTGTTATGCTCCACTGCCATTATTTTGCATTAACGACAGTCATCAATCTGTGAAGCCATACAAACTTTGTCTCAAACAATCTAAAACACCATTTCGAATCAAATAACCAGCATAAGTGACATTCGAAAGAAAACCTAAGCAACATAACGAATTATGAGTAAATTAAATTTCCATTAGTAAATACGCTTAAAATATCAGAGCAGATGTCAAATATGTACGTTACGTTCAATTAAGCCTTTACATAAATCGACGCTTAAATGTGTCAAATCAAACCAAAAACAAAATGACTACGCGAAGTGTAGTACAGTTCAACCACAAATAATTAAATCCAAATTAGGTTATGAACAAGAGACGCTATTACAAGAGGGCAAACAGACATGACATCCAATGAGCGGTTTCCGAACTCATTTTTTCGAAGGGAATGCAAAAAAAAAAACAGACACCTTTAACAAAATCACATAGTACATCAGTATTAACAGAATGTAGGGCCCAGGCGTTTTTAGGCGACTGCGTCACCATGACACCCTTCAACTTTCCACTCAGAATAATAACATTAACGTTGCCGGCATTGTGAGCTAACTACAAATATGGGAAATATTTACACTGCCCTGAATATTGTGTTTCGTGTTTCC
>NW_019059902.1:389707-447228 GCF_000696155.1 Zootermopsis nevadensis
CGGTCCTCTGTTAGGTCCGTCTGTCCGAGGCTTTGATCGAGGTTTCGAAACATCTTCCTTTTTACGGTGCAAGGTTGTTAGCCTTGCGACCAACCCCCAACCTGGAGGTCCAGGGTACCTATCTTAGTGTGACCTCTCCCCCTCGACCAATCTGGCTAGGAAGGCCCTACCAGTAGCTCTTGGGGTCACTGAGGTACTCAAGCACCACCACCACGACAAGGTGCAGGTACCATTAACTGGGACAAGTGAATACCCTAAGCATATTAACACCAATTTTCTTGCCAAGATCACCACATTGTCCTAACAACTAACACTTTCAGTGCAGAGACCAAGAATCCTAGATGAAGAATAACATTAAAATGAATATTCAAGAAACAGAATATAAGCTCCATTCATCTGACTGCTGGTGTCTTGTAAATGCAGTAATGAATCTTCAGGTTTCATAAAAGGCAGGGAATTTATTGACAAGGTGAAAGATATTTAGCTTCTCAAGTAGTACTCTGCTTCATGCAGTTGGTTAATAAAAATCATAAATATTTCCTACTTACTCTATAGCAGCTTGATGTTGCTTAATACATTTCACAAGATACAAGAAGGGTTCATCATCTTCGAGCGCATCAGAATCAAGTCTGCGATTGGTAACTTGAAGCACAGTGTCTCCAGTTTCTTCTGAATCATCAGAGAGATCAGCAATAAAGTTTCCCTCCGTTGGATACATAAAAGAATCACCATTCAAAATACCTTCAATGCTAGAAAGCCCATTTTTATTATTTAAACTTTCTTCTATGAGATCACTTTCTTGCATTTCTTCCGTAATCATCGGTTCAGGTAGATCAGTGTCGTTATCTTCAGATTTCTTTGCAGCTTCAAAACGATCAGACTGTAATTCTTCTTCCATGCAAACCATGGTACTTTCCGCTATCTCCAGTTTTCCCCATGCATGTACCATAAAAGTTATGAAAGTCGAATTGGCACAGATATTATGGCAGGCAGCCATCACGAGCAGGACAGATTGAAACATGTACACAATTTCAAATAGTGGGGACCATGTGGCATCAAATGGGAACCAGATAATAAATACAAAATCAGCATTCGGTTTGTTGTCGCTTCTCGTTTTGTTTAAAAAATGGCGCTCCACCACTAGGTCATGAATAGGGTTATATATAAGCCATTTGACAGCACCCAGTACTGCCAAACCCCAGAAACATCTCATCACGATTCTGATTTCTCGTCTGCAGCCTTCTACGATACCCAAATACTTCTTCACCAAGTGCGGCGTGTTCACCTTCGGGACTGGATTTCCCTCTAGCAGTTCACACACATGAAGCACTCCTTTCTCATGTTCTATGATGTACAGATAATCAAAGAAACAAGCGACAAAAGCAAAGAATGTACCCGCACAGTCAGTGACGATGTCAACATCTCCCCAAAAGTGGTACATCGCAAGAATCTGAGCTGCCATGACAGGCACGTAAATACACAATATCAGATTCTGGTACCACCTGAAGAGTTTCAACCTCCAACGATTGGCAGCTATTCCTGGACTGGGAATCAAACCTGTGATGCTCAGTTCCAATCTTACCACATCCATCAAGCCAAGTTTCTGAGAGTCCATATCTTGCATATCAGATGCCTGTAATGGCGGATTCTCAAAGAATGAATTCAGCATTTTTCGGTTTCGAAAATATTTTGATTCGAAAGTAACTTGCTGATTGTGTAGATGACTGGATGTCCAGACTCTTACTGTGTCCAGACCAGCCTCCAGTATGAAACAGGATCCTAAAATTCCTTATTCCTTTGTAAGTTGAACCGGCATCAAAATTTCAAGCCATTTGTTTCACGTGAAAACATTCCTATTTACTGCTTCATTATAGATGCAAGGAACAGACAGTCTACAACAAAACAACTTAAAAATTCCCTTTTTGTTCTCATGCACAAGCAATTTAAATGCGTTCCACCAAATTACGCCTGAATAAAAATTTAAGAACAACTTTTAGGAATGAAGTTGGGTACATAAATCATATAAAAATTAATGACTAATAATATGAAAGTAAAATTTATCTTAACAGTATTACAGAAACTTAGGATTCTTTACACAAATGCGATGTATGAAGTTAATTAATATCAGCATAATCAGTATGGATCCAGAAGGAAACTACCTTAAAAGTTGAAATAATAGATAATATGAATTATTTTGTTATAGATTCACGTTTTAAACTACCACATTTCACTTTTCACAGTGGTAGAGAATTAATTTGTAATTCTAGAATTTAGGTTTATAAACGATATCTCTTGAAACACAGAACTCATTCAAATTCTGAAGAACAGAAATCAATATCCCTCATATTAAATTCACAGAACTGCTTAAGGAAACTACCATGACCACGAGCAAATGAATGTCTTTGCCGAAACACCATAAAGTCGCCATATAAAGGGCTCTTTCAGCGTAAAGTGATGAATAATTAACATTCGGTATTCCAAGCAACGTACACATAGCTGATTTAATATCTGCTACAAAGACTGGAGAAACTGTAGTTACTTATCTTCTAATTTCAATAAATAATAAATAAATCTGTGTAAAATAATAAACAATTCTGAAAGACAGAATTAGAAAGGATAAGAAAATACACTGTAGGATACTGGAAGACCTAGAAGCAGATGGAAAAATATTAAAATAGATCCCAATAAATTATGGTACTAGAGTGTGAACTAGATCAATCCGGATGAGGATTCGCGTCTTGTAAACATTCAGATTCCAAGAAAACAGGAAATTTTCTGACAGCTGAGCTCTGTCTAGGATTTTACACGGCAGTGCGTCCGAAGATGGATGTCTTCTGGGTTGTTGCGCCGTGTATTCTGGTAGAAGTTTACAGACGTTTTATAGGTACTAGCTGCCTCCATTATCAGGGCGATGAGGGAGCAAAGATCTCTGAAACGTCGGTAAACTTACACGGCGCAACAACCCAGAAGACATCCATCTTCTAAGTAAACCTTACCGCCAAATGCAGAAATCAGGATGCGAGGTCTATGCTTACATAAATCTTCAAAAATTAATTACCTGTAGAGCACAATTTTGTATCCGTGTATTAACCCTTTAAAGCCCACCGGTAACTATGTGTACCACCTACTTTAGCAATGTATAAATTCGCTTTATGTCAACAGAGTTTATTTATGTGTATCGTATGACTGTCAGAGAAAATATTAATTATTTCCTTAAACGTCGTTAACCGATTGATCTTTGTAATGGGAGAGTGATATGTTTTCTTTGCGGTAGGAACCGAAATTTTAAATATTATTTAAATAGGCTTTATAGAATCGCACTGCAACACAACTCCACGTACCTAGGTAGCGTTACCCATACAAGAGAACGGTTTAAATTATCGATTTTCTGTCGTGTAAAATAAAAAGAACGTATTTCTGCGTAACAATATAGCAGATGAAGAGTTCACAGCGGAGGGGGATATTCACATGTGGAAGTTCGTAGGATAATTTGTTTAATGTAAGGGCGCGGTTAGCACGAACTGAGGGGGGGGAGGGGGTGAAAGAGGGGGGAGGGCTGAACTAAAGTCGCCAAGAGCGAAATATTGGACGAGCGAGGTCTTCGAATCTCGTTATCAGAAACTAGCGAATATTGATTGAGTACAGGAAAATCAGTATTCTAAACGAAAATAAAAGTAATCTCTTTCAGGGGTTTGATCTCCTGGGATTATCCTGGCAGTACAATAAATGTATCTGAATATATATAATTTAGAATAAAAATAAGAATAAGAACAAGGTTAAGTCCAGTTTCAAGCTTTCGTAATCAAGTTCCATGAGGAAATTTTTTTGAACAGTTGAATACAAATTGACACTTAAAGGTAGAACTTGAAAAATATGGAGATACTTAATTATCTAGTCAAACAATTAGTCGTGAGATAATTACTAAGCCATTCAGCTAATCAATAATTAGTAAAACTGTTACTCATCAGTCGATTATCATCCAGTCAGTAACATTGGAGAATATCTTAGCAGAATTTAAAATTACAGTTATTTGTTTTTCGTATTCGGTAAAAGGAAATTCTGAGTATGTGTGATGTAATACAAGACTCATTCTTCTTATGGTGACATTTCATAATTGAAACGGTTGCTTATTACAGATGTTAGACAACTTCTAAAGTTAAAATTCATAATGCTCACGAATCGCTTAATACTACAAATGTTTACATGATCTGTAATTAAACATTAATTAAGCCACGTGTACACAGCGTGGCCTGAAAGTCCGTGTGATTATTTCCTTTAATCTGCGGAAATTACCGGATTGTTTGAGGAATCCAGTTTGCCGTGTTTAGTGACTCAGTAGCCACGCACGACGCCTTACATTCAGGCAACCTATACGACTCGCGTGTTATGTGGGTGGCTTACAGTGAACTTCTAAGAAATACTTGTTTGTATGTTTTTCAGCGTATAACTTCGGTTTTCGGGTGAAGTGACACCAAATATTCGAGGCGGCTCTCACCCGAAAGGCTATATTTTATATTTGCGTAATTATTTAATGTAAGAAAGTCATCAAATAATGTCCTGTGCCAAAACTGTAAATAATTACGATTTATAATGAATTACAAAACCGTACGTAATGCATAGCCGACTTTCTACATGTCTGAATTCGACTGTAGGCAGGAGCATAACGTTCATCTTCGCCCCTATCTTCAGACCAGTGTTGGGGGCATTTCCAGGGGTAAAACGGCGACAGCGTGAAGCTAAAAATTTATTTCCATACTAGAATACTTGGTGCGAGTATGAAGACGACAGGCAGGGCAGCCGGTCTCCGGGCTAAGATTTGAACCCGGAATCTCCCGACTACGAACCAGTAGTGCCAACTACTAGATCACCAAATATAATTTTAATACCTCCTTTTCTACACGATATACTGAGAAGCCTAGATATAAGTGTAACACCTGACTGCTGCAGGGCAGGTGGGCCAGATGCAATAGATCAATAAGCCTTGCGCTGACCTCAATTATCTTCGAGAGACGAACGAAGACGTGCTTGAAGAAGGCAAAACTGAACTCGTGGAACCCTGGACGCTACATCGAATTGACTTTATATATCTCTCTGAACTTACTGGAAAACGTTCACTTGGAAGACCGAGAAGACGATGAGAGAACAACACTGAGATGGAACTAACTTAGAGAGGCCTTGAGATTCGAAAATCCGTGGAAATTGTTTGGGATCGTACCCAATGGAGGACTTTGGTACAAGCGGTGTTGAATCTCAGGTTATACTTCGTAAGCTTACTGTTAGACAATAACAAAAGTTCAGAAACAGTGAAATGCCATTAATGATTCTAATGATGTTCCTAGGTCTTTTTCCGTCACACAGCAAAACACATGAAGGCGCATGACTGCTTCAAGTAAATAGATCAACCAAGTCAGGTCGACACCCTGATCATCAAACAATTCGGTTAGTACGCCCATCAATCATAACGTCAAACCTGTATCAGATACAAAGTTAATTTCGCGTCTAATGATAAATAAAGGTGATAATGATAAAATATATTACCGACGAATCCGCGTTTAAGGACTGAGGATGACCACGAAATCAGGCTAAGATTGGTGATTTATCGGCCGAGGTTACAGCCCGAATGTGTCAGGCTCGCTACCGCTGAGACGTCCTGTTCAGTAATAAAGGTAAAGCTCATTACGATTAAAGGAGAGTTGCATATTTATAACACTGGAAGAAAAGGGTTTTTTTTTCAGAATATTAACTTAAAAAAAAAGTGAGGAGTCTGTGTAGGATGGAGCTAAATCCGACTACTCAAATGTGAACAAAGGCAGGTACTTCTGTTGTGTTTAGAGAGCCTGTCCCTACTTAGGATTCCGTGCAGTACTTACTGTTTACTCAAAGTGTGTCAGAACGTAAATTTCGCGCTATGAAGTTACATGAAGTGACTGGTTTACATTATAACATGACACATACTGATATGCACTTCCCATAATCAATAGATGTGAATGGATTCTAAATACGGCATTCTTTACTGACGCCAAGTAGAGCTACGTAAAACTTTGATCTATGTGAAATAATGAGTACAATGATTGTGAGACAAGGCTGTTACGTGTATCGTAATTAGTTTCTGAAAACAAGGCACGAAACTCACGTTCAGAAAATGAAAGTTTCTTCTCGGATGATGACCGACGTTTCAGAGATGCCTCGATCATCAGGGCAAAATGTAAAGCACAGACGATTATAGTGTGTGGTACGGATAGTTACCACTGGGCTTTAAAGGATTAAACAGGCTTTGAGGCCACGAGATGTCGAGGTGGTTCGGAGTCCTGGTACCTCTCCCTCCCCCCCTCAGCCGACAGTCTCCTCGCGCCCACCAGGCGAGTTGCGTGCAAGCTAGCGGAAATCTGCAGTGTTCCTCCACAGTGCGAGGCGAGCAAGACAGAAGCCAGTCGTGGAGCGGAGCTTCGTTATCGCCCGTATCACCCGCGGACAACTCCACGCCGGTAAGTACAAGTTCATCGACACGTCCTCATACAGGTGACAGACAACGGTGTGCGAGAGATAAGCTACACATCAGGGATCCTTTTTTCGATATTCCTGTGGAAGGACAGTATTTTAATCACCGAAGCCACGTCCTTCATCCTACCACAATGCGCAGTACTTTACTTGGACAGGTGCTTCAAGTTTTAATAAAATTAAATCTAGGATTAAACCTTCTACTTGGACAGGTTCTTCAAGTTTAAATAAAATTAAATCTAGGATTAAACCTTTTTATTAAGAATAATAAACGATTAGTAACAATTAGATGCCGATTTAAACCAATTATAATTCTAAAATAGACAGAGCTGAGCAAATGATAAAAAGTACATGTTGAAAGAAACTTAAAGTTTGTTTTTATAATTCGCGTTTTTATTACTACTCAATATTGCTGCTGCAAGTTATTTCAGAATTATAATCTCTTTAAATCGATACTTCACTGTGACTCATCCTGAATTTTATTTCTAAGTAATAATACATTAAACAGCAGTGTCGAATAGGATTAGCTCTGTGGTGACGCGTCTGAAATAACCGTAAATAAACATATGTTTCGACTGGATTTATCAGGTTCGGGGCAGGGACCACTAAGGAGTCCTTGTGAACACGGTAGTGAACCTTCCGGTTTTATAAAAAGTTAGGAAATTTGAGTAGCGCTATTTTTGAAGTTTCGGTAATTCGGTCACGTCTTAAGTAGGTGACTCTTGTACCTGACAGTATTCTAATTAAATAAAATGTACACCAAAACCAATCCAAGTAAATTGATCACAACAGAAATCCTCTCATGCAGAAGGAAACATAAAGATATAAAAGAATCAGCTAAAACACCCCCCCCCAAAAAAAAACAGGATATTACCAAAAGTTAACACAATTTTTAAAAAAAACATGATACGGAACTCCATGATTGGAATAGGACAAAATTCCTTGTTCCTTTGATACTATAAATTATGGAAGCTGATAAAAGATCCGACAAGGAGAGAGAGAAGGACAAGACGATGGATGAAGTTTCGGGACTGACAATTCCGCTTGAGCAGTCCTGAAAAAAAATCTTTGTTCCACTCGACTGGTTTTGTAAGAACTGGAAAGAGTTGCAAAACTTGGATAATGTGGTATACGAAGCGAGTGACTTCCAAAGTTCGTCGCCCCGTTGAACATACATACTCAGTTCCTGTCCAAAAATGGCATAAGAAAATAAGACAATACACAGCCTACAATTTTAATAATATGAGATCGGCTTTGAACCTAATGTAATTCATACCGAAGTTCCGATTAAATGATTTGTCTTTGGGGAAACACTTAATTCGTAAATCAAGTTTCCGAACTCGCGAACAACAATCTGGCGTCTTATTAATGCCCATGTCAAAATAAAGTTTGACCGAAAATTTAAATAAATTGGCCTAATAAATTCCAACACATGAATTCTAGAAATTAGGATATGTATCATTTCTGTTGGCATGTGATTCGGACTTTGTGATCTGTCATTACTTTCTTTGCACATTCCAGCCATCGTGCCATAATCAAGGCGTCACCATGACCACCATGATGGACGCCCCAGTAAGTGTGACGTCCACTCCGAACAGAGCGTCCCGTCTCACACAGATGCAGGTGAGTGGTTTCTCTTTCCCCTTAAAACACAAAGCAGTTTCATCGTTTTCATTTTATTAATTTGTGGAAACAATTATGAAGACTTTCGAATACGAATTAAGCACCGACTACAAATCTACAGAAATAATGAGAATCAAGAATTGCGTAGCATGATTCTTAGACAAGGGATTTCGTATCTGAGGTGGTATAGTTCTGGGACCGAAGCTGCAAGCTGGGTTAAGGAATGTAACAGCCATATCGAAATGGTATATATCATCGCGATGATCTCTTAACCCTTAGAATCATGAAACTCGTCTAAATAATATTTAAAAATTGCGTTCGTACCTCAAAGAAAACACATGTCTCCATTGCAAAAAATCAGTTGATTTGCGAAAATGATCCCTGTTTACTTATGAATTTATCAATTTGTTCCTACGGATTGCGAGAACAAGCTTTCGGAATCCATTAAGGGAGTGAAATGAGGGTGATTAAGTCGAGAAGAGTGAGATGGGCGGGACATGTAGCGCGCATGGATGGTACAAGAGGTGTGCACCGGGTACTGGTTGGGAAACCTGAAGGGAAGAGACCGCTGGGGAGACCTAGACGTAGATGGGAGGATAATCTCAGGCGGGATCTACGGGAGATAGGAGTTGAAGGAAACTGGATTTTGTTGGCCCAGGACAGGGTCCGGTGGAGGGCTTTGGTTAATTCGGTGATGAACCTTCGGGTTCGGTAAGCCATCTAGTTGGTTGGGTCCACTATTTGGGAAGCCTGAGGGGAAGAGACCGCTGGGGAGACCTAGACGTAGATGGGAGGATAATCTCAGGCGGGATCTATGGGAGATAGGAGTTGAAGGAAACTGGATTTTGTTGGCCCAGGACAGGGTCCGGTGGAGGGCTTTGGTTAATTCGGTGATGAACCTTCGGGTTCGGTAAGCCATCTAGTTAGTTAGTTAGTTAAGGGAGTGAAATATCTTGACTGGCTGAATTACTATCAGCTTTTCAAGAAGGACTCTTCTGTACCAATTTACTGACGTTCCATCTGTCAGGAACTGAAACATCAGACGGACACCAATAGATTTACGAATAAGTAACAAGATTTTCAGCTGTGTTATGTAACAGCACGAATTACATTTACGTCACTCGGTAGACTGTCCCATAGTTAGTACAAGGTAAATGTCATTACCTTCAAGGCTTAATTAGAATACAACAATAATCACATTAAATAAGTGACTCATTTGATGTACAGTCCTGTCAGGAATATATTACATAGTACAGACTACGTAAGAAGTCTTGACATACAGACTGTCCCAAACATCTGGATTATAGATCATGGAGCACACTCTAAATGTGTCATTTGTTTTCACAAATATTTTACCAAACTAGCTCCACCCATAAAACCTGTATAGTCGACAAATGTTACGGCTCTGTGTTGCCCTTTTAATTTCTTACATCTATCATTTATATGTCACAATGCAGTCGAGTTAAAAGTAAGGGGGTTTTAATTTCTTGGCAATTGTTAATTTCATGTAGGAGGAGACATTTTCATATTGGCCTCGATCAGAAATCCGCTTTATATGAAAGGTTCATATGTCTAATTCCTTTTTGCCATACCACTGTCTTCGGTGAAGACAATTTCAAGTGCCATCCAGCCTCTGAAAGCGAAGAGCAGTGGACAGAATCGGGCAACTCCTTTTATCAGAAGACCCCGATTTCAGTCCCATCCACACGTTTCTCAACTGTACACAACCGTGAATTAAAATACGGTCGTTAAGTAATTACGTCACACATTCACTAAGCAATGCTTGATTTTGCTTCACGCCATGAGGACGTATGGTGAAGTGGAGGTACAGTTTAATGCATTATTAATACCATGCACCAGTTTGACATAAGTAGTCAGCTCAATTCCAAAGGACGGAGACAGAACCAGCCTCCGAAACGTCGTGGGTTTTAAAGAATAGACGATTGAAAAAGTCCTGACAACGAATAATTTTAAGTGTAAGTAGTCAGGTTCATGCTTCGACCTCATTGAAAGGAGAAGACCAAGAACCATTGGTGACCTTTCGACATGATGTTAGGTCTTATGTCTTAAGTCTTTGTTCAACATAAAAGTTCTGTAAGTGACTTGAATCCATCTCGCCCTCAATCTTTGCAGTTGTGTAGTGGGCAGAGTCAGTGGGCAAACCAGCTCAAAGATTCCCTCGGTGTATAATTACGACGTCCACCTTCTGTCACCTCTAAATGGTCAACTGGGGGGGAAGGGGGTGGTTGGATATGCGCTACGCCCTCGTGCTGAGCTTAGATAAGACGATGCATACAAACTACCTGTTCTGTCCCTAGAGAAATGATTAGCTATTGTCCGCCCAAACTAAAAAAATATCCTTGACCACAGCTAAGAAGTTTATCGACAGATCCAGGAGTCCATTCGCCTTAAGATATGCAAGAAACCCGACATCGCATCTGATGCTAGGCCGTCGTCACGTCAGCCAAGTACCCGCGCTGTATTTTACGGCGGGTCTGAACTTATACGATGCCATCATCTCTCTTTCCGCTGTGGATATCAAAGCTTCTGGTCCAACCCATCTCGCGCAGGCCAGAGGGCACCATAAAGTAAACGAACAGTGTTTACGTACAGCCTGTTCGTGTTTATACCCAAATCTTCTTTTAATTCCCGTTTTATTTCACCAATCTTAAGAATGTTTAATTCGGAGTTAAACGGACAGATTCCATCAACTCCACTGCTGCAGCCGTGATGCTAACGTCCCATAAAACTGCCTCAAGTGTCCAGACGAAGTCATTAAACTTTGTTTAGTAGCTCCCGTGAGCTGGGATGCTGTAGTTAGCCCATCCTGCGTTTAAGTGACGCCATTACATTGGGCACATATTTGAATTAAGGTAACAAATTAGTCACAAGCATACGCTGTCAGGATAACTACGTTAATGTGAGGTAGTGAATTAAAATATTTCAAGCACAAGCTTTAATATCCAATGTTTTTTTCTCCTCTTATTCTTATTATTATTCGTTCTTTCTCTCAACTCAAAATTATTAAAAGGATTTTGATTGAATTTTACAATGGGGTCTACACGTGCGTGGAACTTAAATCTGGTTCGCATTTTGTCTAACACTCGGCGAAAAAATTAATGTAATAAGTGAAAACAGATATCTATTTAGATGTAAGAGAGCTTGTCTACAAATAAAGTAGAGAGAATCCCAAGAAATGTTTACTTACGCGACAGCATAATGTCACTTAAAACATCAGTACATAACCACGAAACTAACCTGGAAACCATAATCATATAGCGAGAAGCGTGATAAACATGTTTAACTATGAAACTGGCGATAAAAATGTGTTAAAACGTTAAACTCCTATGCGAAGTTCTTAATTTCCATTAATTAAATTAGTTACAAAACAATAATTACGGAAAAAGGGGGCCTTAATTAGTAACTACCATGGACTAGTGATCAGACTTTGCTTTTATATTTTCTTGTTTGCCTCGGGTTGGCGTGTGCAAAACGGACTCATCGAGATCCTAAGTTTTAAACACGCTTTGTTAAGCGGTGTAGCCCGTTATGGATCTCGACATAACAATTAGCGACACGTAAATACGGAAATTAGAAAATGTTACATTTTTATTTTAAAGTTCTTGTTTGTATTAATAAATTTCCTCGTACCTACATAAGGGCTTACTTTTTCTGCAGCAACGGAGTTAAAACTGTAAATTCCCTAGCAATAATCATGAAATTACTTCTTGAACTGCCCGCTTACTTAATCCTTCGCACATCCAAATATTGTCCTGAGCAATTATTTCAAACACGTGTAATTTATAATCTGTCTTCACGAAAAACATCCGACAAAATTATTAATATCTGAGGTTGGCGAGGCAGTGAAGATGTCGATGTTGGTGTTCTGGGTTACAAATCCACGTGGACTTGTAGGTAGATACCGACGTTTCGGTGGAATATACTGACCTTCATATTCAGGGCTGAAGTGACCATCTCTTATCCTCTCCAAAGTCCTTCACCTTGATTCGATCCTCCCTTCTGGCCCTACAAAGGGCTTATTTTTTCCCCTTTATCCCAAACCAGCATTCGCCTTTGATACTCCCCTCCAAAACTTTGGTATCTATTTACAAGTCCACACGCGTTACAATCCAGGATACCAATAATGGCAAAACCGCTTTGTATTTCGTGATCTTCAGCCGTAGGCCTTCCAGGAGAAAGGTATGTGGTATACCCCACCTGTCCTGTTTAGTTTTTTAATCTGACGTAACCCACTTCTGGCGAAATCGCGGCGTAGTCATGGTTGTTAGTCGAGGGGACACTGCATCATGACTCAGGCTTCGTGTGTGATTTAATGTCTTGCCTTCCATTATGCTGGAAATGTCCTTCCATCCCAACATGGCTGACTCATCCAGCTGCTAAACCCATACCACGCACTCTACTGGAATATTAATAGCTACCGTAAAAGGCAGTAGACACTTGCCCCCGTCTTCAATGCAGCTCTCACTGAACACCGGTGGTCTTGCTGTGGCGTAGTGCACACGAAAGATTTTAGTTCGCCTGGATTTTAAATCAGGGATTAGATTTTGCCAATAGTGAATCACCCTGCATAACGAAAGACTATTTACCGCCAATTAAATATCAAGAAAATTATTGATAAAGATGACAGATCAAAATTGTCAAAAACTGTTTTTCTTTCTTAATTAATCTATACGCTGGCCTTGTAATCCTGGGGTCTCGGGTTCGATTCCCGGCGGTGCCCGAATTTATAACTTGCGTTGGGCAAGGCCGTGGTCTAGGCAACACGGAGTTTTCCTCCGGGGGCTTCCCCGGTTTCTCCGTGGCATCCCAACAATTACTCCATTCATACACAGAAGAAGGCAATGGCAAACCACTTCTGGATCATCTGCCAAGAACGTATATGAACAGGTCCCAGTCCGAGAAAAGGATGGAAGGATCCTGTTCATATGGACCTGTCGTCAGACAGAACACTAAATAAATAAATAAATTAATCTATATATATGTGGGCCATATTCTGTCCGTATGATCTTGTTTTCCTGCAACCAAGAGACCACTCGCGGTGGACTTGTTCTCGATCATCTTTATAAATCATTAATAAAATTAAGTAGATCTATTTGATGAAGGCGATATTTTTTTTCATCATTCAAGGTAATAAAATACTGTACTGAGAAAAAAAATATATATGTGGGCCATACAAAATACATCGACGGCCCGCAGGATGAGAACTCTTGAACTAAATAAATGTTTTCCAAGTTTTTGTGGACCAATGATTTGCCCCAAACCCGGAGTAGCCAACCTTCGTGGCGTACTACCCGCAGTACACGCATATCGAACTTGATGTGGGTTGACCTTGACCTCAAAGAGTCCGAGGTTCCGGGATCGTGGCGCAAAGTGAGATTCGTGAAACCAGTTCTTCGGTTACTCAGACAACTGTGACAAGAGAATAACTGCCTTCTCAGAAATGGCAAAGGTCTTCGTCTGCTTCTACCCATGCAAGTAAAAAAAATCCTTTTTGCTATGATTCCTTGTAATTAATAACTCTCTGATGGCTTCAGACATGGATTATTCATTATACTGATATTATGTTTGACGTTATACATTACCTGAAATATTTGATATTCATGATTTTCGGGTGTTAGCTCTATTACCGTGTAAATTTACCTACGTTTCGGAGGTGCTTACTTCCTCCATCAACAGGGTCATTTCACTTGCTGTTCATGTCTTTTAAATACTTAGCCACAGTCAGCAAACATTTTTCTGAGTTCAGGGCCGACTCAAAAACCTCGGTTTAGTAGCGATCACAAGTGGATAAACCAGTTCTCCTCAGCGGTACATCAAGTAGGATGCGATGGCAATTTTAAGTTCTCTAATTGCAGGTTACATTAATTGCAGCAAGGCAAATAATTTGGAGCTGTTTTCACTTGCAGGACAGAGAACAATTCCGGCCGCATCTGACCGTGACGGACAACATACTGAGTAGCTTAACTCAGCATTTTTCAAAGGCCTTACACATCTTTATTTTAATGGCCAGCCATAAAGCTGCAAAAGTATAAGCGCGGTGGAAATATTAATGGAAATAAATAATCATTTCTAGACAAAGATTTATATTTGATTGAGCGTAACATTAAAAAGTTGTTGACGGCTTCAAACTGAGTAAGTGATGACTACAAGAATTAAACCTTTTATTTATCGATCATACATCTCCAACTTTGTACACTGCGCCGTAAAGTCCGCTAGAAATATACCGACGTTTCAAGACGATCTACCAAAAGTGCCGGGAACAGAAATGTACTGGACGTCATGTTAACCCCCTAACCCCAAGGTACCACAATTTTTAACAATTCATAATTATTTATTTTATACACATCGATTCTCGCTGTTAATAGAGGTTATTTTCTTAAACAGCATTAATCAGTTCCTCTTTGTAATGGTGAAGTATCGTTTTCTTTGCGGTACGGACTGTCTTAAATGTTTAGACGAGCTTCGGCTTTAAAGAGTTTGTTTGTTTCTTTCTTGTTTAGACGAGCTTCGGCTTTAAAGAGGTAGCTTATTTTCAGGTTTTCAGAAGTTGAACAAATGATCGAAAACGAAAAAACTAGTGATAATATTCTTTCACCAATGAAGCAGTTTGTATATTTTTATCCTCTAATAGTCAAAATATAACAGGCCGTACATTTTAGACCTCCCACATTGCATTCAGTAAATATATTTTATGTATACATGTTACAGATGGCCTACATAATGAAGGGTCGTGTGTCTGTAAGTGCGCGCTCTCTTTTAACCCTTTAAAGCGAAATGGTAACTAATTTTACCAAGTGATTTAAACATCAGTAACTGTCCATTTTGTATTTGTGTATTTCATACGATTCTCACTATAAACAGCGATTATTTCCTTAAACAACGTTAACCTATTGATCTACGTAATGGTGAAGTGTAGTGTTTTCTTCGCGGTACGGACTGAATTCTTATATATTATACGAGATCCGGCTTCAGAGGATTAAAGCTTATTTGTTTTAGACAAGAATTGTGTCTAAGAGGGCTCTACTTAACCACAGGATTATCGATCAGGATTATCGATAAAAATACAGTAACTCGCGTTTCCTCCACGTGCTGAGATAGCGCTCTACGGCAGACAAATGTGAATCGTAAGCAGTGTCCTTAACTTATGGTCGGCCAGCCGGTCAATATGGTAATGACCATGGCCTAGTTTCGGGCACCACACGTTACATTCACACAAAACAATTCCATTTTCCGTCCTTGCTTAATATATTCTACGCTTCCATTAAAATATATTTTGGCCTAATTTCAAGTGTATTATATAAAAACGTCTAAGGTTACATTTACTATGAGGAATTTAATCAAAATCTACTCCTTGAAAATGGGGTTAATACATGATCAATGCACCAACAGACAAACGATCAATTTGGCACAGCTTATACGCGTATTTAAATTCGTTGTAGAATGCGACTTACAACGAGGTGTAATTTATCAACATTTCGAAACGTCAATTCGTCATCGTCGTGGTATTAATCAATGCCTACACATTCATTCGGAAAAGTCTTGTGGGGTTAAAGGTACGAATTTAGAACGAGGTGCTGTGAAGAATATTTGAGCCCACCAGAAAGGGGGTAATAGGAGAGTAGATAAAACTGCCCCATAACGTTTGACATGAAGCATATATCGGATGGATAAGAAATGCATATGCAATTTTGAAAGGAAAACATGAATGGAAGAGACAACTTGGAAAACATAGTCGTAGATGGTAGAATAATACTCACATTGCTGATTCAGGATAAAATACATTTGGACTCGAGTGGACACGGTAATGAACTTTGAGTTCCATAAAAGACGGGAAGTGTCTTGACTAGCTAAGCGACTCTTAGCTTATCATTAAACACTTTACTGCATGCGGTTAGTTAATTGTACACGTCGATGAAACAATCGATGCTTCAGTGTCATCTGTGAGCGAATGTCCTCGACGGTCAATGCCACATTACGAAACACCCCAATGATTGATCCACGTTACGTTTATAAAACTCTTCTTTACGTATATGGCATGCGTGTCTGCCATTAGGTTTTTCCTCTGTAGTCAAATGTTACGAGCGCCTGCGCGTATTGGATCGCAGTGGGTGTTCTTGGACAAACAGCCCGCAAAATAAA
Organism: Zootermopsis nevadensis; assembly: GCF_000696155.1. The sequence goes on from NW_019059902.1 coordinate 405,989, forward strand.
GTTGGTATGGTAACAGAATAAATTCCGTTAACAGTATCACACAGCGGGTGGTATAAAAGCCAGTGTTTGGCCTTTCATTTCGTCATAATAGTTGTAGGTGTGTTTTTTTCCTTCTTTCTGGAAAGTTATACAATTCAAGAAAACCAAAGAAGTATCTCGTCTGTTGTATGACATTGTGAATGATTTTAGTGTTTTGTTATTCTGACTGTAGATGTGTTTCTGTGACTGCATTTTTTCTAACTGTGAAATACTGAAAAAAAATGGAGGTTAAACTCAAAAACGACTTGCGTCACTTTTATGACATCTAATGAAAGAAATTACGTCACATATTAATATATCACAATAAACGTAAAAAGTATTACGTAACACTACACATATTAAGAACAGCTCGGCGGTGTTAAACACTAAATCGGTTGTCCTGATTATAAGTGTTGTCTTACAGTAATTAGTGTAAAATAGTTACTTGTGATATATTTCCACAACAATAATTAGACTACGGAATAATAAGTGAAAAATGGTTTAAGATAGAACTGGATTTCGGAATTGAATTCAGACATTCAATTGTCATATACGATATGGGTAACAATTTCTTGGAATCCAGTTTGTCTTCTGTGGTGTCTATGGACCTGAGTTCGTCGTGGGCAGCCCGGAGCTGGGAAAACGCATATTTCCAGAAAAACGGTCCGCACGTGCGGGTAAAGTATTACATTCAATTTAGTAAGGTTCATTCTAAAAGAAAAGAAAAATTCTTCAAGATTTTTTTTTAATTTTTTATCACAGAGTGCCTATGAATTTCTGACTACACTAACACAGATTATCGCATTTCATAAACATAACCTGTAGTAAGTTCTACTGGCCAACATGAACAGTAAACGGCTAGCATTCGGTGACAAACCATTATGTTTTAAGTGCTTAGTGCGAAATAACTGACCTACCTTGAGGGTCCACAAACGGTGACGTCACAAAAGACCGAATCGCTGAGCCTGTAAAAATTGGAAAAAGTCAAATAATCAACCAGTCACGCAAACACCGAACGTATTTTGGTGTCCTCCGCCATGTTCGATTAGCTTACAATATATAAGCCAGGATTAAGTAGACTGATATTTTTTTTCTAATATTACGTTCGAAGAGAGAAGAAATAACACGAGACTAGATATTATAAGGTAATCAAATTAAGTAGAATAAAGTGGACAGGGCATGCAGAATGCATAGGAGGTATATAAACGTGTACAAAATTTCAGTTGGTAAACCTGAATGGAATGAGCCGGGATAGCTCAGTCAGTATAGTGACTAGCTACGGGCTGGACGACCGGGGTTCGATCCCCGACGGGGGCAGAGGATTTTTCCTGTAGCCTCTGCGTCCAGACCGGCTCTGGGGCCCACCCAGCCTCCTATCCAATGGGTACCGGGGTCCTTTCCCGGGGGTAAAGCCGGCCGGGGCGTGATGCTGACCACTGACCCCCATCTAGTGCCGAGGTCAAGGAAGAGAGGAGCGATACCGCCTCTCCCCCCAAACGCCTACATGGCGTATAGTGGGACAAACTTTACTTTACTTAAACCTGAATGGAACGTCTCTCGTCAACATCGTAATGAACCTTCGAGTTTCATTTAACACGACGAATTCCTTGACCAGCTGAGCAGCTATTAGCCTCTCAAAAGTGACTATTCCAAGGAGTTAGTTAAGCTAACATTCAGACTTTCAGACAGCGAAATAATAAAGATGATATTGCATTGAGGCATGTGAAGGTAAGGAGCATGAAGTGTTTACACGAAAGTACAGCGAAGCAACTCATGCCTTGATAATCAATACGGTGACAGTGCAGTACGATATCCCCTTGCAGAAATGTAAACAGATGAGTTCACAAGATATTTTAAAGATCGATCAGAAGTCTGAGCCAATTTGTTTCAGAGTTCATCATAGTTTAAAGATTTTTATAACAGGCGTATTTAAAGCAAGATAAGAACACACCCTTCCTGTAATCGTGACTTTCAACCCATCATCTGTTCTCGGTATTAGTCAGAGCTCATAAGCTGATGGCGAACAAGATTAAAACCAAGGAGTTATTGATGCAAAAAAAGACTTCGTTCCATCAAATTATCTAACAGTCTCGGATATATCCAATAATAATCTGACTGGAGGTTTTAACCCTTTAAAGCACGGTGGTAACTTTATATACCACCTACTTCAACATTCAATAACTATAAATTTTACCTACAGAGTGCATTAATGGTCATAATCATATTTAAGTTTTAAGTTCGTAAATATTTTACACCGATGATGGTTTTATAAAAACAAATGGCATGAAACATCACCAAATGGAATCATATTTGAGTTTTAAGTTCGTAAATATTTTACACCTGATGATGGTTTTATAAAAACTGAAACATGTTGTGTAAAAGATGTTCCAAAATGTAAATCGATCAATCGATATGGAACATCAATGATATTTTATTATCTTAATTATAAGAAATTTTAAATATTGTGATAAGACGGATTAAAATAAATAATTGTTAGAATATTCACAATATGACGCAATTACACTATCTTATTAATGGTTATTACAATTCTCACTTTAAACAGCGAATACTTCAAGACCATTCTAATTGCTGCCAGTATCGCCCCCTCCCCAAGAGTATAAACAAAACATACCCGAAGGGCGTATCAACATATTTGCATAATCGTAGACAGCCACGTTTGGGCGTATGAACATGAATGCACATCTGTCAAACGAAATAAGCGTAAGAATCAAGCCATTTTGTCGATACGCCATTCTGGCATGATGACCTCGATAACCTCAATCACGCGAACTGAAATTCAATACTAGAACAAAAATTGCATTGTTTACTCTGATATACATCTAACATCATCACCGCCTTATAATTCAGAAGTGAGAAATTGATCTCAGAATCTATTGAAGCTGTAACACTTGAATTTGCTTTTGTTATTCTGTCACGACATAATGTATGTTTTTTTTTATAGACAGGATATGAACGATTTCTCTTGTGTCCTGAATTGTTCTCTTGGAGGTAAATTGTCTCCTCCACCCTTCTTATTTCCTCACCGGATATGGCGTAAGAGTCAAGAGACATTCGAACCGGAAACTAAATACCAGGTTGCAGACTGTGGACTGTTCAGAAAGAGCTTGTGGTGAATAAAACACACAGGACCGAAGCTGACCACAGTGCATTCCTACAGAAACGCATAGAGTAACTCTTTGAAGCCCAAGCTCGTCAAATAACATCAACATTTCAGTCCGTACCGCAAAGAAAACACCTCACTTCACCGTTACAAATATCAACTGGTTAACGCCGTTCAATGAAATAATCGCTGTTTATTCATAAAACAATACGAAACTCATAAATAAATTCTGGGTTATGCAGGGTTTACTGAACGAAAATCAGGTGGTATATATAATTACCATTCGGCCTTAAACCAGAGTTACATCACTACAGTCTATTCACCGAGAAATGGCAGTCGATTCGACGTAGACAGTGATGACGTAGTTAAGTAAGTACCCGCTCCGAGGGTCAAAGAGTCAATGCAACCAGCATAACAAGAGTCTACGTAATAATTAACTTCTATGTTTGCATCCACCGTCTCGTCTCGGTGAACAGACAGTAGTCAACATTAATCTCACGATAATTATCTCCGAGTTTGAAGACGCATTTCATGACTTGGCATGACTTCAGTCATCACCAAGGACAAAATATCCAGTACCATGGACATTTCCCGTGTCTCCAAACAATTACGTCAGGAGAAAAATTGTACGTCGTAAGTTAAACGCAATATCAATGCAAAAGTTAGCTGAAACACGCTGAAATGGCTTGTAAATATTTGTAATATTCATATAACTTTTGTAAAAAAAAATAATTACAGAATACAAACAAATCGTGTATCGTACATTCTAGCAGTGATGCAAAACTTAGAAGATAGTTAAAAATTACAAAAAGGAAATTATAAAAATGAAAAAAAAAATAGGAAAATGTCGATGTTGGTCTTCTGGGTTTTAAGCTTCAGCGTTAAAGATTGAGGCATTATGTTCCCCAAACACGCTGGTATCTACCTACAAGTTCACAATGCGTTACAACCCAGAAAACCAAAATAAGCAGGCCGGAGGGGGACTTCGTACTAACACTTGTCCATAATGCTTACAGCTCCTAAGAAGGAGGTTTGTTGGAGAATTTCCAATTCTTCCAACCCCCTGCGAGACGTTTGGCAGGACTCCTTAAACGGGGGTCCGCCCGTTTCGAGGTCTCTACCTACGTAAAGACACACACTTGCTTCAAACTGGATTCAAACCCACGATCCCAGTATTGCAGAGGTCAAGATCCACGCCTTGCACAGCAATGAAATAATCGCTGTTTATTCATAAAACAATACGAAACTCATAAATAAATTCTGGGTTATGCAGGGTTTACTGAACGAAAATCAGGTGGTATATATAATTACCATTCGGCCTTAAACCAGAGTTACATCACTACAGTCTATTCACCGAGAAATGGCAGTCGATTCGACGTAGACAGTGATGACGTAGTTAAGTAAGTACCCGCTCCGAGGGTCAAAGAGTCAATGCAACCAGCATAACAAGAGTCTACGTAATAATTAACTTCTATGTTTGCATCCACCGTCTCGTCTCGGTGAACAGACAGTAGTCAACATTAATCTCACGATAATTATCTCCGAGTTTGAAGACGCATTTCATGACTTGGCATGACTTCAGTCATCACCAAGGACAAAATATCCAGTACCATGGACATTTCCCGTGTCTCCAAACAATTACGTCAGGAGAAAAATTGTACGTCGTAAGTTAAACGCAATATCAATGCAAAAGTTAGCTGAAACACGCTGAAATGGCTTGTAAATATTTGTAATATTCATATAACTTTTGTAAAAAAAAATAATTACAGAATACAAACAAATCGTGTATCGTACATTCTAGCAGTGATGCAAAACTTAGAAGATAGTTAAAAATTACAAAAAGGAAATTATAAAAATGAAAAAAAAAATAGGAAAATGTCGATGTTGGTCTTCTGGGTTTTAAGCTTCAGCGTTAAAGATTGAGGCATTATGTTCCCCAAACACGCTGGTATCTACCTACAAGTTCACAATGCGTTACAACCCAGAAAACCAAAATAAGCAGGCCGGAGGGGGACTTCGTACTAACACTTGTCCATAATGCTTACAGCTCCTAAGAAGGAGGTTTGTTGGAGAATTTCCAATTCTTCCAACCCCCTGCGAGACGTTTGGCAGGACTCCTTAAACGGGGGTCCGCCCGTTTCGAGGTCTCTACCTACGTAAAGACACACACTTGCTTCAAACTGGATTCAAACCCACGATCCCAGTATTGCAGAGGTCAAGATCCACGCCTTGCACAGGGCGACTACTCGTGTCAACATTTAAAAATCCCAGACAATGTCCAGTAGCACTGAGTATTATTTAGGGCAATCAAATCAAGTATGATGGGATGGGCGAAGTGTGTAGCATGCAAGGAAAAACCTAAATAAAGGGACCGCTTGGGACACTCAGGCGTAGATGTGTTGATAATATTAAAAAAAGCCCTAAATAAGAAGTGTTTGAGGGCGTGGATTTTGTTAAAATGGCTCAGGATAGGGTCCATCGGCAGATTGCTGTAAACTCATGAAAACTACCAGTGATTCATTACATAAAAGCGATCCATGAGTTCGTAATTTTATTTTCAAATTTTTAACAGCGTACAATAATAAAATACGCACATTTTCCAAAGATCTATTAGCATATAAAACTGTAAGACACTACAATGAATTACGCTAGTATTGTTTAAATCACAGAAGTCTGTGCAATTTCCATGACAACAGAATTAGGAAGAAGAAACAACTTTTTTATGACACGCTGCTCATACGTAATTTCACAAAAATCTATCAATGCATATAACAATAGTCCATAACATAATTTCAGAACAGATGTATGGTGCGACAGACATCACCAACAATTAAACATCGAAAATGTGTTAATAAATACAAGAATTTAAAAATATGCCATAAAATCTCAGAGTGAAATCATAATTTTCAAAGTACTGCCATAACACATAACAAAGTCCACTGTTTCTGAGTAGCTTAATTTTTAAAAGGCGGGTATTTGAGCCACTTCTTAATTAAAATCCTGTTTCTAACTGCAAGATGTGGGCACACCCGTTACATCGCGTGAAATTAAAAAAACCGTTGGTTGACATAGATGTGTGGGATATGTGAGTTATGCTTTCAACACCAAGAAACGTGCATCGCCATAACTAGAACACGTGGGTAGCCGGGCGAGCGATCCGGTCTGCAAGAAAAGGCGATTGATTGATTACTCCTACACTGTTCGTCCAAAATGGCGTGCGGGGCAAACGCCATGGAAGAGAAAGTAAACTACTTTCCATCAAGACTATGTAAATGTGAACTTTAAACAACTTTATGATTTAAAAAAGTATCAAACTCCAGTGCTCGTATGATTTCATACTAACTAACTAACTAACCAACCAGATGGCTTAGGGAACCCGAAGGTTCATCACCGAATTAACCAAAGCCCTCCACCGGACCCTGTCCTGGGCCAACAAAATCCAGTCTCCTTCAACTCCTATCGCCCATAGATCCCGCCTGAGATTATCCTCCCATCTACGTCTAGGTCTCCACAGAGGTCTCTTCCCCTCAGGTTTCCCAACCAGTACCCGGTGCACACCTCTTGTTCCATCAATGCGCGCTACATGCCTCGCCCATCTCATTCTTCTCGACTTAATAACCCTGACAATACTGGGGGAGGAGTACAGATTTTTAAGCTCAACATTATGCAGTTTTCTCCAGGCCCCATCGTCTTCCCTCTTAGGCTCAAATAATGATTTCATACTACCGAAAGAAAATAATTAACAATTTTTCGCAAAATGAACAGAGAAAAAAAACATCACGCATAGATTCCTGACGATGAGGAAAATTTCAGCACCTTATGTGAAGGGAAACAGTTTCAGAACAGCCTGACAGCTTAAAACCTATAGCAAATACGGCACCAAAGAAATTAAAACAGGATCTACTAAACTCGCGGACCCCCAGTTGATAAACAATAGGTCATGTGACAAACTGCGCCTTCCGCTACGTTTTTGTTCCTAAATATCCCGGATGTGGCTCGCAGCGCTGCAAACCGCAGACGTCTGTGGATCTTCATTTGTTTAATGAAATGCGGGCTGGTGCCTCACTACAAAGAAGTATGCTCTGAAGACTAATGCAGAGCTTTACCCGGAAAAATTACGACAGAAAGTCATATATTCACGTCATCATATATAACTAGGAAAAGTGTCCGTTCTACACCTGAGGGTTTCGTAAGACAAGTTCCACTAAAATAAGGAAGTTGCTTATTCACTGTAGCAATCTTATGTAAGTTCCCACAAGAACGCCTTTTTTTTCTGAAATTGGTCGAAAATAATTTGTTTTCTTACATGTTTTATTTTTAAATTGCGAATATCAACCCCCCCCCCATTTTAATGAAATAAATAAAATAAATACGAGTTGTGAGCAATAATCAATTAAAATATATCCAGATCGCCATGGACTCCGTTGGCATAAAGCTGATATCGAATTTCGAAAAAATTTGATACACACAAACATACATAATAAAAAAATCTCTTATACTCAGGCAATAAAATATCACGGAGATGAATACGCACGATTGCATACAGGAAGATTCAAAAGTCACTATGCACCTGTAAGAACAAGTATTGGAAACGTGTGTACACAGGGACTTTTAGGTTACCTCTCACTTGTTCTCACACGCGCACAGGGAAATTTTAATCACCCTGTATAAGGCAATATGAGCATTTAGCCAAAATAAATACGTCCACACATTAAACACCAACGATGACTCCTACTAACGCCGAAGTACCCGCGTGTGGGGCTGGCAACTAGCACACTAATTATCTGTATTTGGTTACAGGCGCGGTTCCAGCAGAAACAGATGCAGGAGAAAGAGGAGAAACTGCTCAGGTTGTACGAGAGTCAGACTCAGAAGGCGTTTCAACGTGTGGGCCGCGGTAGCGCGGGCAGTTCCTCCTCTTCTGTGTCGTCGACTTCGTCTTCGCTCGGCGGAGGCAAAGTCCGTCAGTTATTCCAGGACAGAAGACATCCTGGACGGTCATACACCAACGGTAACAAGCAAGGGGCTTCGGGACCTACAGGCTGGGACCGCAGTTACCCACGTACACCAACGGTAACAAGCAAGGAGCTTCGGGTCCTACAGGCTGGGACCGCAGTTACCCACTTGAACCCCTCGAAAGCGTCACAACTACCACAAAACGTCTTCAAGTTTCCAGAAGCACCGGTAATCTTAAAGCTGCTAGAGGAATCAGCCTTGAGAGGAACTATTCCAACAGTGTCGTAACAAATAACCAGCACATCCAGGCAAAGAACGAGGCCCGTCGGTCGAAAAGTCAAGTTCGTAGTAACAATTACGTCTTAGCCGAACCAGAGGGCAGTTTCAGACAGTTGGATCTTCCTCAGCAGAAACTATACCACGACCAAGATAACGACGATGATGACTATGTAGATTACCCGCAAAATCATCATTCGAGAGCTTATCAAGACGAACAGAATAACAGAACTCGTTCAGCAAGAGAACACAGGGAAACGGAAATTTTCCACAAACACAGAATTTCCGACAATTATGAACACGAAGATATCGAAAATGAAGATCCCCCATTTCAACAACTTGATGACGACGATGATGATTATGATGTGAATGACTTCAATGATTCATCACAAGCGTTTCAGAAACTTCCTAACGTTGGCGGTCGACTCCTGATGGAAACCAAAGCCAATAATATCAATAACAATAATAATAATGTTGAAAGGTATAAAACTTTCAATTCGGTGAGCAATGGAATTCGTGCCAACAGAAGGAATATGAGTGAAAGACAGGGCAGTGGGAAGACAGCGACGCCTCCCGCCGACAAGGACCCTCCTCAGCGTCGTCGGGACCCACAGGAAGCTGCCCCAGTGCCCAAACCCAGGGCCACGAAGCCAGACGTGAGTAACAACTTGCAAACTTACATTTACGCACTACAGACGTTACAAATGCGTTCACGCACTGATCCTGGTTTTGTCTGCTTGTACCGTATGGAAGTGGACTACGGCCTTAACCACCAGTGCTGATGATGAAGGCAGTATGTTCCTCTAAAACGTTCGGAAACAGAGACAACTTCTAAACGGTGCAAGCATCCAAAAGTAACATTAACAATGTTTCACAGTGAAAGGTAAAAATCAGTTTACGTTCGCATTTGTTTATATTGGTAGTAATTTGCAAAAACTAGGTAGCAGAACGTTTTTCATAACCAAACCTCGAGCGATCACCGTCCGTAAATGCTACGAAAGATACTTTAAAACACTGTTATATGTTGCAACGCTGTTTCCTTATGAGCAATAATCTATTCATAGATGTGTTTTAAAGTATCACCATCTGTATTTAACACATCAGGTTACAAGAATTAGCACATGTTACACGATAAATGTACGATGTACTAGACTCTTTAGCACGGGCTGCTTGTTTTATATTTTATATTAATCAGGAGACCTTCGTATTTTTATTGTGTTAAATTTCAGTATGACTGGCCAAGTCCCCCTACGGACATGCTAGACCAAGATAATAGGAAATATAATTGTCTGAAAAAATCTAGAAAATGGACATTCGATTTGGTCGCTTGTTATTGTATTTGTCGATATTAAAATATGGTAAATGCAATGAATCGAATCGGTCGGAGAACGTAACTCCATGGAAAATGTAAGGATTATTCCTTTCGCCGCCATTTTCAACCTGCAGAAACAGGACTGTACATATTTTTTTAAAAAAGTAAGACTTTACTAAAATATATAATAAAATACAGGTCAATACACAAAACTTTATTTGGATGTTAAAATTTAAAATTTAAATGTTAAAATTTTAAATTTTAACATTTAAATTTGTATTTTATTATATATTTTAATCAAAAACACAAACATGACGCATGTAAACCTTAAGACTTTACTGTCCAGAGTCGAAAAGTAGATGAGCTAAGGTTACCAACTAACAGCTTCTTCAAATCGGTAAATATTTCATATGAGGTCTCGGTATGAATATGACTGTCTTCTGTGATGTTGCGTCGTAATCTAGTAGAAGTTTACTCATCTCCCTGATAATGGAGGCAGTACGTACCTCTGAAGAATTGGTAAACTTCTACCAGTCCACATCGTCACACCCAAAGATCCTTTTTAATGTTATCCTCTCGTGTATGCCTAAATATCCGAAGTCATCTCTATAGGTCAACATTTCCGTTCGTGCTACATTCCGCGCCCATCGCATTCTCCGTGATTTATAACCCCAATAAAGTATGTTTACAAATACATCTGATCTGCGTAAACTGATCGCATTTAAAACTACATAAATGTGTAATTTTTACACATAATACATTTAAATATAACGCAGACTGAAGCTAAAATTCTGTGAACTCCATATTTATTTGATGCTTATGTAAGTTAAAGTGGGCAATTCTGTAGTCGAAGTCCTTGGTACAACACTCAACAGCGATGACTAAGTGTCATTGGAGCCTGAAGTGCTATTCAAACACGCCTTAATGTCCTACACAAGGAAAAGAGATAAATACATTGCGAATAATGTTTCTATTCTCCTTAACATCTGACCTCATCAGTATTCTGAAGTCTTCTGCGAAGAGACTTCCCGTATTTCCTCATCGTTTGTATTCCATTCACATTTCTTAGCAATATTAAACTTTTCTTCCATTTTATCTTGGAATTCCGTGGTTTTCTTCCTTACACTTTTTCTTTTCTTTTCTTTTCTTTTTGTGTGTTTTCTGTCTGACGACAGGTCCATATGAACAGGATCCTTCCATCCTTTTCTCGGACTGGGACCTGTTCATATACGTTCTTGGCAGATGATCCAGAAGGTGTTTGCCATTTCCTTCTTCTGTGTGTGAATGGAGTAATCGTTGGGATGCCTTATTTCTTTAGTGTTCTGTCTGACGACAGGTCTATATGAACAGGATCCTTCCATCCTTTTCTCGGACTGGGACCTGTTCATATACGTTCTTGGCAGATGATCCAGAAGTGGTTTGCCATTGCCTTCTTCTGTGTGTGAGTGGAGTAATTGTTGGGATGCCACGGAGAAACCGGGGAAGCCCCCGGAGGAAAACTCCGTGACGCCTAGACCACGGCCTTGCCCAACACAAGTTATAAATTCGGGCACCGCCGGGAATCGAACCCGAGACCCCAGGATTACACTGAAAAGTCGTCAACATCATCCTGCAATTTTTCATTCTACTGTTATATTGCATACGCTGTAGATCAAACGTCATTGAATAAACAACATTTTAATGAAGTTAGTTGGGTGCTACTGGAAGTGTACTAAACGTAAAAATTGCAAAAAAAAAAATAATAATAATAAAGAACTGGAGGTTTTGTACGGAAAATCCGCATTTCTGTTGATGGATGTATTATTGATATTTCAACTCAAAGAATCACAGCCCTTCTTTCGAAACTGATGGTCGCTGAGCTAGTCAGTATTTCATGGAGCCAGCGTAATCTTCTCTACAACCTCTCATCCTATTTCCTTAACGTTCATTTAATATTATCCCCATCTACAATTTTTTTATTCAAAACATTACAAGACCATTTGTCTGTGATGAAGATGAAATTAACAAAACTAAATTAAACTGACGTTATAATGAATCCATTTAAAAACAAAAACAAATGTAATAACTCAAAGAAGTAGGTTTACATGGGTCTAAACGTATTTGTGGCTTGATGATGACACGTTCACGATGAAACATGTAGCCGGAGGAAAGTTATATTCAAATATGAATAAAGTTATTGTGTTCCCGGAAAATATAACATAGACGAGAGAACCAAGTTTCGCACCCATACAAAAGAAAGGGTAGAAACACAGTTTCAACTGAGAGTTCCTTGAGCACTAGACAGCTGTAACGCTGAACAAGAGGTTCCGTGTTGTCACGGAACCGGAGGATTCAGTGACTGTCAACGCACCAGCCCGGAACTGGAAATTCCAGAATTACAGTTTGTAACTGCGTATGCCTCACAAAGCCTTCTACAACCTGGCACAGCTTTTATTAAAGTATATCAAGTTTCTAGTATTAAGACGATTAAACAGACAATATCATACAGTTTCAACATCATAAGACAGTTTACAACAAAAATATCTTAATAAAAATGTTAGATATTGGCATTTGAAGAAAATGTTCCAATCAGAAGCAAAACTTCGATAATATATTCATATAATTAGAAATGAAACAGAGAGGAAATGTGAAAAAGTACGAACTTCAAATAAAATTGTTTTGTAAAATGTTATAATTATGAATAACACAGAGAAACAAATTTTAGAAGATGGCCGATTTCTGGGTTATATCGCCGTGTGGTCTGGTAGACGTTTAACGACGTTTCAGAGGTCCTCTTAAACGTTGTCAAACTTCTACAAGACTACACATCGCTACAAACCAAAATACAGCCATGTTCGTAGTCACTGCCTTGAAAAGCCTAAATCCTGCTAAACAAATTTTAGTTCAAATACAATCTCGAGTAAGAATACGTTAATCCCATCAGTTTTATACGGCTGTGAAGTTAGGTCACAAAATTGATAAAGACAACGGAGACGTACAGCAAGATTATTATTTTATTATTATTAGTGTTCTGTCTGACGACAGGTCCATATGAACAGGATCCTTCCATCCTTTTCTCGGACTGGGACCTGTTCATATACGTTCTTGGCAGATGATCCAGAAGTGGTTTGCCATTGCCTTCTTCTGCGTGTGAATGGAGTAATTGTTGGGATGCCACGGAGGAAAACTCCGTGTTGCCTAGACCACGGCCTTGCCCAACACAAGTTATAAATTCGGGCACCGCCGGCAATCGACAGCAAGATTCAGTTTATTAAACAACAGAATAAATTAGGGTACGAACATGGAACCAGTCGAAAATATATTTTCACGTTACAAACAAAAACGAAACATGAAAGCCACTTTGCATACAGAGTAACTTCTTGACTGACGATCTGTCTGAAGACGAAGTCATGAGGCGGCCATGAAATGAGATACTCAATTTACAACTGAATATACCTTAATTTACTTCCACTCCTAATATAATAGCCAATGTCCGTCACGCTTGGCTGTAAGAGTTTTCTGTTCATGCGATGTGGAATGAAAGAAAGATCGAAGTTTCTGACGGTGGAAACTCTGGTAGCAAATAATACAAACGAGGCTAGGGTGGGGTCTGCGTTTAGTCTGATGTCAAGGCGTATGTTTTGAGCAGGCTTCAGTCGCCATGAAGATGTCTTCTTATTCAATTTACTTCATTCTTTTTACTTTCAATGAGATTTGCAAAGATAATATTGAAATAAACCGTATCGCTGTTCGACACAAAAAAAATCATTCCCGTAAATTTTGACTAGCAATGAAGATAAGGGACATAGACTTAAAGAATAAAAATATATTTCTGGTAGTGTATTATGACTTGATATTTTCACACAGATAATAAAAGAATTTGGAGCCAAAGGTAGGGCTTATTATTTATTTAATTTCATTCGTCTCTTTATTTATAAATACCAGAATTATTTACAGTAGTTCCTACTTATTTGAACTATGCCATTCTTTTAGACAGTTATTACTGCTGCTGATAATTTAATTAGCTCTCCTATCGGCATCGTCCTTAATGCATCTTACTACCCGTGTCATTATTTGCATAGACAATGATCAAACTTGATTTAAACATTTCACAAAAAGTCCCGCGATGTCTTACCCTGTGACATGCCTGTATAAACACACGGCACCAACTAAGACAAACAAAACTTTAACAGGGCAGACGCCATCCTCTTAGTGTCAGCATGATTTTATTTTATGTTTGTAAGAAATTATGAAAGAAGACAAGACATTCCCTTCTTTGGTTCTTCATAATGACGTAATTTATGGCACGCTCAACTACAAGGCCGTCTCGAGTAACTTCACAGCTCAGACCACAAATACCGAGGCCCGTAACCCAAATGTATCTCGGCATTAACATTGTTCGTGGTTCATGTCATATTTGTGATAAAAAGTGATAGTGGAACCACGGTTCCGGAGAATTAGACGTAAATACGTCTATACGGAAAGGAAGTTTATATATTGGCTATATTCTAAATATTTCCTTTATACATCCTTTACAATTGAGATAAATTTGATTAAGACATTGCTTATTTAACTTGAATTAATTACGCTTAATATGGGTCTGTGGTAGATGAATGTAATGTAAAGTAATGTATTTTAATGTAATGTAACGTTTCCTAGGTAACAACAATGCCGAGTAAACAATTAACGTTTCCTAGGTAACCATCTTACACATTTTCCTTTCACTTTTTCGTAACACTTTTTTTCGGAATGACACTGACCCTTCCATATAGACGTATTTACGTCAAAACTTATACTCTGGAACAAATACGCTGTAATATTTTTTTTGTCGTAAATACGTCTATACGGAAGGTTCATTCGGCAAAAGAGTGAAAGGAAAATGTATAAGATGGTTACCTAGAAAACGTCGTGTTTACTCGGCATTGTTGTTACCTAGGAAACGTCATCTGTTTACTCGGCATTGTTGTGTTTCATTACTTCCGTCAACAATCCGCTTTCGTTATTGCGGAAAGAGTTGAGCTGAGAATCGCTTGTAGAAGAAGTGCCTCGTGGACGAGATAATTTTGTGCTGGTAAAAACGTTTTGGTTGAAGTTTCGAAACATCTTCCTTTTTACGGTGCAAGGACCGAGCAGCAGAAGAAAGTTTCAGAATATCAAAAGTACTTATCTTATATAAGAATTATTACATTACATTACAGAGACGTATTCTCCTGAACCGCGGTTCCACTGTCAACATTTTTGCACTGACATTTTCCGAATTTGCCAGAGTTTTACAAATTCCAGTGTTAAACCTGACTCCCTAATATCATGGTCAGGTTTCTATACCTATATTTACACTCGCCTTGCTTGCTTCCTGCATTATCAGGACATTGCCCTGATGATGGAAGAAGTAAGTACCTTCGAAACGACGGTCTCTTTCAGAAAACAATCTATTCATAGTTTTACCTGGGTTTCTGCTACTTGTATCTCAATGACGTCTACATAAGGAAATGAGTGAATCCCACTCAACAATTCTCTTGGATAGTATTCTCTCTTACTGAGGGATGACTTCGCACGTACCTAACCTAACCAGTTTGGCTTTTTGTTGGTTTCACTTTTATGCACATTAGCAAGAGTAATTACGAATACTAACTTTCCAAAAAATTACTTGAAGAATGTGGCGGAAAATCCTCATGTATTCTTTTATCTTTACTGTACCCTCGGATGCTTCCATGATCTCATACCTGACCACTGCTGAATCAATTAAAGCGAAGCGTGAAGTGACTCCGGGCATTCGTGCAAGGGATAACCCCACTTCAAGGTCCCTATTGTTTCTCCGCTACTTACGACCTTCATGTAGTAACCGCACGAATAAAAAGATACGATTTGAAACGAGCTGTAAAATTTCTAAGTTCTTCGTGAAATGTGTGTTGATGCACCAATAAACAGATCCAAAATTCTGTATCCCTCCCCATTACATTTTTTTTAAAAAAATGAAAATATTACGCCTGTTTTGAAGACGTTCTTTATAATTATATAACTCTCGTAGCTTTCTATACACATTTATTGAAGTAATCTCTGTAACGCCAAACATTACAACTGTATTCGAAACTCATGCCAAAAATGGCATATCATTTAGATAGTATGCGAAGTTTACGCTGACAAAATTAGTGTTAACTATTACAGCCCTAAGTAACAGCGTTAGCAACCTTTGAATTGGGTTAAAACTTTGTATTTCTAAGAAAATAAAGTGCAGTGTTGTTAAACACAACAACAAAATTGCACGTTTTGCTTTAACGTTTACACAGCACTCATTATGAGGGCATGTTCTTTAAATCATACGAAAATACAACAGCAAATCGTGAAGTTGGTATTGTAATCGTCTAGTCATGAGGTCGAGCTCAGACTATGACCACCCATCAAGGATGAAGTGTAATGTTTCAATACATCCACACCCGCACATGTCGCGAAGGGTCACTGGAACATAGACCTATATTTGTCACTGTCATCTGTCTTTTCGAAAAATCCACATCCAAGAAGTTCAAAATTTCTTTTAACTGGCCATTGCAGTATTTCACCCCTAGGAGGTCAGACCCCTATTAATTGGGTTTATGCAAAAGCAGGCATAAGTTACCTAGCGTCACCACGCGATATAAACTGTCAAAGTTGACCTCGGGTATCAGACAGACCAATCAGAGAAAATTATTCTGACTTAAATTTAAATTATTCAACCAATCACAAAACAAAGCGGGAAGTCGAACAAATGATGTTACAAAATTTCAGATTTCGAAACGAGTGGGAGAAATTAATATCTTTGAGAGAAAACTTCTTTTAGAGTCAGTCGTCAGTCATTTGTTGCAAGTTGAAACGTTATCACAGACGCATCGGTGTAGTACATTAACTTTTACCAATATCTTGCGGAGAAATTAATTCAGCAATCAACTTAAATAAATACCTAAAGACACAGCTGAGGCGATCTGTAATAAAACCCCGTAAACCCAGCATAAGAATCTCACAAATTCCTTCATCAAACCCGATCCCACCTTGGCAAAACGCTGCAAAGAAAGGGAACGTTTACAGTATGTTTAACACACAAATCAGCTGTGCGTTAATTCAGTCAACGTAATCACATATTGGAACGCTCCGGTGAAAGTATTTTCATTTGTAGCCGCTAATCTTTGCTGCAAGAGTCACTCTTTCTCCAAATTACTGCGACGGTAAATTCAGCCCAGCGAAGTAAATTACCATTTTACGATATCAATTTTTCCGTGCAGAAAGTAGGTCCAGTGACGCTGTTCAAAAAGTGAGAACGCTATCAAGTTCAGAAAGTTCAAGAACCTTTCTGAATACTTTCCATTCCCTTCTATAGTTTAAGAATACACTTTCTCACTGCCGCCACCTCCATTCGTCACACTGACGATGGAGGCAGTAGGCTCCTCCGAAACTTCAGCCAATATGTACCGGACTACACGGAAGATAAGTCTTCATATTGGACACAGTGAAAACCTAAAACCTCATATACAAAATTTCATTGTAGTTTTCTATATTCATCTGGTAAAACTCGCTTAATCCGTTCATTTGAAATAGCTGTAGAAGTATAGAATGTCCGAAAAAATATGTACAGACATAATAAGATGGCCGCCCGTCAGTCAATTACTCATTGCTGTAGATCTGTGCCACGATGCTAAAGGTGGTCATTTTTAACACCTGCGATAGATTCGCTAATTCACCAAGTACCAATGCGCTCACATATGTAATGGTTTAGTTTGTACAATAATTTATTTACCGTCTATACACAAACTTAAAAATGTTGTTAAAATTACTTAAAATTACAACATTTTTTCATTAAATACTAGATCTTGTTACATTTTATATTGACGACATGTTTCGATGTGTATTACACCATCATCAGGTCTATCAATTTTTAAAAACTGTTGCAAGATCTAGTATTTAATGAAAAAATGTTGTAATTTTAAGTAATTTTAACATTTTTAAGTTTGTGTATAGACGGTAAATAAATTATTGTATTAATAAACACAAACATGACGCAATTAAGATATAAACGGTTTAGTTTATGTAAATGTCTCCAGTTCATTCATATTTTTGTGGCAACCTGTACAGATGTATTTCCAGCAACTACCGAAATTACTGCAATTTTGTCCTGTTTCAGGTAAAGGTCACAAGTAATTCATCTCCGGCAAAGGGGTCACCACCTAAAAATACCGCTCCGAGAAAACAAGAATCCGTCAGTCAGGAAGCAGATTCGGCAAGCATGTTTGGCAAGAAGGTAAAACTTTAATCTTGGTATGAAATGTTTCATTCTGCAGCACAAATACTGGAATATGGTTGTGGTATGGATTTAAATGCTACGTGGTCACTGAATCTTACACAAAGTACACTTCTTTCAAAATCCTTGCCACAAGAAAATTTAAGGCACAATTTAGTGACATAAAAGTTCAGAAATCAATTTTATTCTTCAACTTCCACAGAAAGGGACAGAACGTGGTCAAGCCCCCCAGACACCGCCACGTGGTCCAACAGCAAGAGGTCCTCCTGCTAGGGGGTCTGTAGGGGCCCAATCACTTCAGGATCTGAACGAGTGTCGAATTTGCGGCAGAAATTTTGCATCAGATCGTATCATTAAACACCAAGAAATATGTGCGAAGACAACTCAAAAGAAGCGAAAGGTGTTTGACCCTACGAAGCAACGAGTAAAGGGAACTGACGCAGAGGCCTTCTTGAGAAAGGGTCGGCCACAGGCAGTAAAAGTAAGGCAACACATTAAATGTCACCAAAATTTTAGTAACATTATTCTCCTTTACAGGAGATTGGCGACAGGTCCATATGAACAGGATCCCTCCATCCTTTTCTCGGACTGGGACCTGTTCATATACGTTCTTGGCAGATGATCCAGAAGTGGTTTGCCATTGCCTTCTTCTGTGTGTGAATGGAGTAATTGTTGGGATGCCACGGAGAAACCGGGGAAGAAGCCCCCGGAGGAAAACTCCGTGTTGCCTAGACCACGGCCTTGCCCAACACAAGTTATAAATTCGGGCACCGCCGGGAATCGAACCCGAGACCCCAGGATTACAAGGCCAGCGTTCTAACCGCTAGACCACCGTGGCGGCATTAGTAACATTACACGTGTTTAATCCATCAATTCATATAAAACAGAAATTACTGTAGAAAGAAAGAGCCACCTGTTAATGGAAGGATTAAACATTTTACTGAATATGCCATCTGCCACTTCCGGTAGCACCAATAATTAACACGTGACATAAAACTCAAAGTCCTCCCACACAGGAACACTAATCAGTAACGTCCAATATGAATACGCGCAATAAAAATAAAAATGTCCTGGGTATAGGACTCATTGGGGTCTTTCTTTCTTTCTTTCTTTCTTTTTTTTTTTTTGGGGGGGGGGGTCAGTTCCATTCTCTGGTTACAAATGGCATGTGAAATCCAAACAGGGATATCTATAAATAATATTGATGTCCATCTTCTAGGTTGTGATGCCATCTTGGCTTGTGGGCGGATACCTGTGTTTTGGGGGCAAATACTTCTTCCATTATCTTCAGGGAGGCAATTGTATCTACTTGCAAGTCTACAAGGCATTACGATACAAAACAGCATCAACATCTTCACTGCTGTGAGAAACTCAAACCCCATCTACTATAAATATTGTCCTACATAAAATATTCACTGTTCTTATTACAGACTGTAAAGAAATCAAACTGGCGGCAGAAACACGAAGACTTCATCAACAACATCCGAGCGGCAAAAGAGATGAAGGCACACATAGCAAGAGGAGGGAAACTGTCCGATCTTCCTCCGCCTCCACCTTCAGATTATTCCGATTACGTCCAATGTCCTCACTGCTCACGACGCTTCAACCAACAGGCCGCAGAGAGGCACATTCCAAAGTGTGCCAACTTTGAATTCAATAAACCTAAAACACAGCAAGCAGGCAGAGGTACGCCGCATAAAGGCGCGGTACCCCGGAAACGCTGACGACAAAACTGAGTCTTCTTTGATAAATACTTATGATCAGAAATCATTACCCATTTAAATCATCTTAAAAACTTTAAGCTACCATACATTTAACGACAGATATAATTTTAACAGATCAGAATTTAACACCAAGTACTTCAAATTACATTCCACTTCCTTGCAGACTGATGATGGAAATACTTAATGAGTTAACACGATATTCATATTTCATATATAAAAAATGTAATAGTATATGCCTACATTTTATTAATACAGAATATGTAATATTTAATTTATTTGTATCTGCTTAAGAACACTGAGGTCTAGAACCAATGAATGTATAGATAATGGTCATAACTGTAAGGGTTGGTAAAGAAATTGATTTCTTTGGTATAATATTTAAGGAGCCTATTAAAAGTATATTAACATTATGTATATACCATGGGAAAAGTGAAGCTTAAATATTTCTGACAGTAGTGCGACACAATACATATAATTATTGATGAAAGACTCTTGGGCAACGAGCCGCGTCAGGTGGCTGAATGGTGAATGAACCATTTCTTCCGCCAACGTTTCGAGGGCCATCTCTGCTCTCATCCTCAGGGCAGCCGCGAAACTAGACTGGTCCTATGTAGAGCACTCGCCGTTGGGAAGAAATGGTTCATTCGCCAATCAGCCACCTGACGTGGCTCGTTACCCGAGAGTCTTACGTCGACTTCAGTCGCCGCAAAAGCTTCACTTTATACATATAATTATTGTTGGACTTTATCCATCATCCACGTGTTCCTAATTGAAACCACGCAGAATTAAGAGTAGCTCAAACCAACAAAAACAGAGAAGAGTTTTGTTCTCCCGCCATTCGTCTGAAGATGGATACAGAAACAATTTCTGATATGTCATGGTTTTAATTTAAAAACCATTTAAAAAATGGATAAAGTCCGATAGAATAACTATGCACGTGTTACCACACAGACATCCATTAGGTAACATTCTCTTTTGTAAAAATCAGATTTCTTTGATGAAAATATATAATTTATACTGAATATTTTATATTATTAAAAAAAAGGACAAAATTAGTAAATTCAAATGTAGAAAATGTAGTTTTATGACAGCCGAGACTACCCCTTCACTCTGAAACCAGATATGCCGCAACAATTTTACGCTGATGTGAACAACAAGAAATGTTCCAGCAGTTATAAACTACTGAAAAAATACATTTTATCTGGCGTTAGAACTTGAATTAAACCAAACCCTTCTTTAGTTTGTTTTCTAATGTATAAATAATTTTTACGTGAGAAATTTTCATTCAAATTGAAAAATAAGCAACTACTTCCAGCTTCCTGTAGGAGGGACTGAATTATACCACTTCCTCCAGAATGGCAAAATATTTCTAGTTCTGTTTCCTCTATTATGGGATAATAAACACACAACTTGTCTGAATAGGAGCGTATCCGAGAATTCAGATTTACTGAGGGAAAGCGAAACAAGGACCTGTCCACCACGCAAACCAAACTGGGCACTGCTTATGAATCAAACACATTACAGCAGAGTAAATCATTTTTGTCTCGTGCTCTCACTAGAGAACACGAGTAAAACTTTCAAAATGTAATGTTCAGTAGTTCTGAAGGCCTGGATTTTTAAAACAATTTCCTCAGTTTGGTTTAAAAATAAGTCCATGTACCTCATAATTTTCTACAGAAAAAAAATGTTAAAAGTAAATTAGCTAGGTTACGGCAGAATAACAGACAGATTAATGTTATTAACAGCTGATCTGGAATATGATTATAGTATTAGAAGAACCCAAGCTAAGACAAGAAACTGCTTTACTGCATATAGTTATTTTTGTTTTTCACACAAAACATAACAACGATTCAGTACCTTTCAGTATACTCAGAATTATTGTACAGAACGCGTTATACATTAACAATCAAAGGATTTCATCATCAGCATTGAAAAAATAGTGTAATTGAAGCAGTTTTCCAAGAAGCAGGTACATCAGTGAAACTTTTACATTCTCTTCAAGCTCTCTTTGTAAGAAGCCTGAAAATCTCTTATTGCACATTAACAAAAATTATATATCGAACTGATAAAAATTTCTTGCAGTTATCACGCAACAGATAAAAACAGAAGGCCACAAAAATACTGCCTGCAGTCAAAATTATTTAAACTGCAATGGATTCATGTTATGTCCTAAGCAGACATCAGATATTAGTTACATTACAACGCTGTCAAATTCTAACACAAACAGAATGGAATGGATACAGTGATGTTACTGTCGCACATAAGTTTACAACCACAATACGTAATTCAAATTATTGTTGATACTGATGATCATCTCGAGTGAGACGATAACAGTAAATGTGATTTTTAAAATGGAGTGTATTTTCTTGAACAACTTAAAAATAAAAATATTTTGATGACGATTCTTCGTAAATGACGACAATTTTCCTTTTCAGCCTGGCTCAGCACACGCCTTTAACGTCAAATGTAGTGAAAATCTGATCAAGCGTTCGGTAAGGAATAACGGCAAGGAGCGAGAGACATGACAGATTTGGATAATGATGGGTTAAATGACATACATTATATATAAGAAATATCACCTAAATACGAATGATTACTTCAGCTGGGTTACCAGCGACAGTTACTTTTGTTCAGTGACCTTTTTGTCAGGAACATCCTGTTTTCACAGTTCCGTCACAGATTCCTGTAATTGTACCAGCTACTATTATAGCCCAGTATAATCGAAGGGATTGGTGGAAGGACACATACCACACTTCCATCAAAAATTATGTTTTTTGCATAATATGTAAGCTTGCACCATCTAGAATCTGAGTTCAGAAGTTCTGCAGTGTGAGATATGCCCAACTTAGTTTCAGGTTCCTTCACTATATCATTTCTTGGTAGAAGTAGGGTCTATCCCACATCTGCTGCAAGGATGTGATTTTTCTGCAGATCTCCAAACATAATTTCTTTTACTAACAAGTGCAAGTGAATAATCATGGCTAGCACAGAATACGACTTTGTTATTATTACTGAAAATATTTGTGCTGTGATAAAAACAGATCTGTTTCGGAAAACACGTCAACGGAAAGAGCGATAATTATTGTGGAGTGTAAAGACAATAAAAGAAAGGTTTAAAGGGCCCGAGGCCGTGAGTACATGAATAGAAAACATAAGGTTGTGCAGAAACAGATTTGGAATGAAAACGAAGAGTGCAGCTCATCCGAGTCGTGTGGAAGTAAATCAATAACAGATGAGGAGTCAGAACCATAGCCACTGTAAGCAAAACAGCCAGGGAGCTTAAATATTTGGACTAATAAAGAAATTTCCATGCAAATTTATTGAAAGGAGAGGCTAGATGAAGACACATCTAGTCGTACAATGAGTGTACAGTACTGTGTTAGGCACCCGATTGGTGGATATGAAGTAAGACTGCATTTTGCAAATGTAAATTTTTAGACATTAGGTATTGCTGCTGGTATATTGAAACCCCCTTAAACATAGTTTCATCCTCAATTTCAATACTTTCTCCAGCAGAATGCATATGAATATTTGCACACAAACTTTATTCAATGCTGAGAATGTAACCACAAAATGGGAAGTTTGTACAGAGCTTAGAATGTTTCCATTTCTAAAAAAACTTTGCATTTTTCTCTCCAATGTTTGTAAATGTATGATAGGCCTCTCCACCACTAGTCCCTTCAATTATATTCTACCACAGGGAACTTAAAGATTTGGACTTTGCAATTTCTATAACAGACAACGCACGTGATAGAATATCCTGATGAACTACATCAACATCTTGGTCTGCGCTGATGACCTGGGAATAAACATAAGAGCACAGTGACATTCTCACTCCCCATGACACTGCTGTCCAATAAAGCCACTTAATTAAACTTGTTTATGGTGATGATGTTAATTCATTTGCGAATATAAACATGATATCAACAATTTTAAGTCTTCTTGCAGGTCAGTAATACAACTGCTCTAGATGTAAATATCGGTAAAAACTAAATATATAAGCAGACACAATACCATAATCAATAAACGTCATAATATAACTAAGCACAACGAATTATTTGAAAATGTTGCAAAATAAACATATCCGGGAAGAATAATAACAAAGAGAAAGAAGCTCAGAAAGTGTATTCCGGACCGGAATACACATAATATCCTCACGTGCTCTTTGCAATGTGCATTTACAGGTACTAAAGCCATCTTGTTCAACAGTTCCCCCTTTGGCCACAAGATCACAGCACCTCAATGTCTACTTCACAACTCCGTCAATGTAAGATACTGAAAAGTACAATTTTGAGGTCATGCAGAAGAGCGCAACCTCAAAATCAAATTTCATCCATCCAATAGTTCTTCAGCTGAATCTACTGGACACACAGGCATGACAAGCCCATAACGCGTTCTAACTATGCACTTTGTGATAAGAACACACAATAAGATTCATGATAATAGCAGAATAATCTTGGTAATGCATGTTATGATGGAGTCAAATGCTAGTTCTTCTAATTAAGTGTTTTCTTTGCAAGTTGTCTTCAATAATAATTCTATGATCAATTTTTCATAAAACAGCATAAGAGTCAGTACTCAAGCTTCAAAACTAAAGGCAGGATATGCAGATGATACTGAATGTCTTTCGACAGACACCAATCTTGAATGACGTGAAGGCTTAAAGGAGTTACCAACTTTCAACTGATTTGATCTTTACAGCTGTTGACATTCAATCTCGCAATTGAAGGGGTTGAGTAATCTGAGGTGTCTATGGTCATGAATCCCAAGTTCATGGCTCTAAACCAATCGGAGGGCAGAGATTTTTCTGTGTCGTGTAGTCCTGTGTAAATACAGGGTTTGCAAAGCAGTTCTACCACATATTTAAAGGAAACACTGTTTCAGACAGGTCACAGGACAAATACAGAGCCACAATTACACTTCTACATAAGTCTTAGTCCACTAATCGATAATGTCTTGTGCCTACCTGCCATGAGTCATCTGCCATCTTCAAGTAGTTGTTTCCCACTTTCTTCTGAATTTCAGTCGTTTCATATATTTCATTTCCAAATCCACCTCTCTCTGAAAGAGCTTCGGGACTTACAGTCAAGAAAAATACAGCATCTGGCTTTGGGAGCCCTGTTTCAGCCATCTTACACCATTCCCTATCCATGCCCTATTTACAAAAAGTAAAACTGCACATCAGAAGTGTCAGTCATCACGCCATTTACTAAGAAGTAAAGAATAAAAAACAAATCAGGTAACAAGTTATTTACTATAAGTCTATGAAAAGAAATACTTTCTACACATGGAATCTTCCAATCAGGTAAATATATGTCCTTCAATTATACACTCCACTCATTTCTAAATCAGCTTTAATCACTGCAAGTGTCAATTTATAATGGATTATATAAATTATAATAACAAATAAAGGAATAAAGATAGAAAAGTGTACCTCCTTAGTTGCCGAAAACGCAACTCCTGAGTACACATATCTGTCCACAATCAATGTAACACCATTATTAACACAGTCCTTTATCTCAGGTCTGGAACAAGAAAAGATTAATTTCATACTGCATAAAAATATTAACATATTTAAATTATTATTCTTCCTAAGATGCTTCCACATTTTGTGGTCATCTGTTAAACATTAGACAATGTAATGTGTACTTCAAACCCTTCCTAAAGTAAATATGAATTGAAGTTATGACAGCAGCAAAAATTTGGTACATGTAATCACCTACAAGACAACAGTGCATCATAACCTACAAAACAACTGATCTATTTGAATGTGTGAAGCAACATTATAAAGACATGGCTTGAATCTCAAAAATATATCATATTTAAAAACAAATTAATCTCTAGCAACAATAACAAAATGGAAAGGTTTAACAATGAAATAAATGGGAAAGCTGCAAAAACTAAGTCACTTATTAGTAGACAGGTCAAGTTCATATATCAAAAACCCTCAATCGTGGTAATTTAAGATGCTGCTTCATACGGGTGAAGAATATAAATACATAGTGTATTCGCCATGATTCACAACAAAACGTGCTGAAATTCAGATCAAAATTTGGAATTCAAAATTATGTGGGTTTAAAAACATTACTATTGATTCTGAACTGAATGTAGTCATGGCTGAAATTAAAACTTTGAAGCTTTTAAATGTAATATAAAATGCTTTATCCAGGATCATGAGGTTCAACCCAACGAAAATGGAATAAAAAATACAAATGCAAATGTTCAACTCACTCTTTTTCCCACCTATTTGCAGAAAAGAGGAGATGAATAGCTTTGTCTGTCAAATCAATATTTTTCTTAAGATAATCATTTATTAAACCTCCAATTGCAGTGTTACGATCTGAAAAAAAATCATACACCACTATAAACATAAATAAATTTCTAAAATAATTAGGAATAACCAAGCTAGATGGCATTCACAACCTTTAAGTAATAATAAACTGTACTCATTGGTTTTAACATGGTTTTGTATATTGTGTGATGGTTTTCAAGCATCTTTGTAGGACTGATGTAGTATTTTTGGAATCTTTTAACCTTCTATCCTCATTAGCAAATTCCAGAATATTTATTTTAATACAAAGAATTCCTACAGATTCCTTATGCATGCATATTTCCAGTCATTTTATGATAAAACCCTCAAAATTAAAACATTCATAAGGACACTAAATCTGTGGACCAATTAAAGCTTCCTGTGAAACAATTTTACAATTTCTCTCATGGCAGTAACTCTTACATGATATAGGACAAATCCAGACAAATATCCTGAACTGTATTCATTGATAGATTAATAATATAGTGATGGTACACTATATCACGTGGGAAATCACATGTGCAAACATACTGATCAACTTTGCCTCAGCAGTTCCTACAATACTTGCCTGGAAAGCAAATTAATCTGGTTTCAATATTCCTTTGGTGTAGGGCATCAACAAGTTTCTTGCATTGGGTTGTTTTCCCTACCCTGTCACAACCTTCAAGCACTATAAGCGCCCCTCTTCGAGAATGTAACCCCGACATTGCCATTAGTATCAAACTCCCGCGCTTAAACCATTCACCAACCTCCCACGCACCATTTTGTAACCTAGAAACGCCAGATTTTACCACAGATAATTAGCCTATAAGGAACTCTCATATGAGCATATCAATTTCCTCCATGTGTATTCTGTCACTACTTACAGTTTACTAAACATCCTGGATCTATACATTATTAATATAACTACCGAGAGCAATTCTTGTAAGAAAACTGTAATACATATTGTCCCCAACTGAAAAATCTGTGAATTCCCGTCGACTGTACTTCGATCTATTTGTCGAGAAATAGCCTAGCGTCATGATTTTAGTGGTTTTCTTCGCTTTGACCACACAAATGCCAGAGTCGTACCTGAAATTAGCCCATTACCGATTCTTTCCAAACCATTTCCAGTTAATTTTTATACACATCATTCGCGCTATATAGTCTGCAATACTTACAGCATTGTGAACTGAGCTATAAGTAAGCAAATAAGTAATGAACTATAAGATATGAACACAGTTTGTGGAGAAAAAAGTATCAAATGGGATAAACATAACTAAAATAAATCATTGCGAGCATTTATTATATGCAGTGGTAGTTACTTGCTTAAGTAGATGGCCTGAAAAGATATGTTTTATTTGTATGTATGGATTGGACAGTTTAATGTCTGCTCCGGCCTCAAAATTCTCTTGCCAGCTTCTTGTGGCGTCATAACCAAGAAAACTAAGGTCCAAGTCTACTGAATAGCATGCTCTCTAGTGGTGGAAGCTGTTAGTGAGATCAATTCCACGGCAATTGCAAATACGGAACAGTCCACACGTCCACTACCCATTGTTTCCAATAGTCACTGCAAACAATTGCCAACGATATACCTACTGGGATGAATCTTGCAGCCCATCGTCTGCTAGAACGAAAGGTCTACATTAATAGTGTTGTAACATTTAGTTATAGATAGTTTTAGTTGTGTTTCTCATTACAGTGCGTTAAATTATAAAACTATTACAATATGATACATGGATAGCTTTTGAAAATGGGAGTGAATGATGAATATTTTGATGGTTATAACCTCGCAGAATAAAGCAGATCCCTGAACAGTTTAAATCCTCAAGTAAAAGTTGGTCAGTTGTAATTAATTAAAAACATTTTTGTTAAAGATGGATCAATTGATGCTGGTTGTTGCCGCAATACATCTCCTTTATTGTCCTTTCACCAAAGTTGAAGAAAGTTTCAATTTGCAAGCTACACATGACATTCTGTATCATCGACACAATATTACCAAGGTAAGCATCTTTCTTGTTGATTTTGAACTAAATCATTAGAATAAATTTCCTATATCATGTTCATAGAAAATGCATTGTTGTGGTACTTGTTATTGGCCAATACAGTTTTAGAACTGTGTTGCTAAACATAATTTATGAGAACTCTTCTACTTATTTCATTTCTCTTTTAGTATGATCATCATGAGTTCCCAGGAGTTGTACCAAGAACGTTTTTGGGACCACTTGTAATTTCTCTTCTTGCATCACCATTTGTAGCAGTTATCAATGTGTTGGGCTTAAGCAAGTTTTATGCCCAGTTTGTAGGTAAGAGTACCATGCCTCAACTTTATTTCTGTTTCTGTTACATGCAACCTAATCATCTGTTTTAATAAATTGGAGTGCTCTGGGTATCTATGGGCACCAACACAAATTTTCTGGCAGAAAAAACTGAAGATTCAGCATGATTAATAACAAAGCCTAAACAAGTTACAGCAATGTCCCATTCTCAACTAAAATCTGTATTAACTTATGCTGGAATTGTTGTTGTTAGAACCGAGTCACCTTTTAAATATTTCAGTACACAAACTGGGACTCCTTGTTTGCATACAGTGATAGCATTCATATATTAACTGTTGAATTCTGTATCTACTTGCAGTCACGAATTGTTTTACCTAATTTTTATTCAATTTCATTGAATTTTGATATCTATACTATTTCAAATTTGTTACAGTACGGGCTGTTCTTGGGTTGTGCGTTATTGGTGCTTTCCGGATGTTCCGTCAGTCTATCCAGTTGGCATTTGGACACCAATTGACAAATTGGTTTATTGCAATAACTGTAACTCAGTATCATTTCATGTACTACCTCAGTCGAACACTGCCAAACATCATGGCACTTCCATTAGGTGAGAAATTCTGGAGCATACTTCTGGATGCACTACACCAAACCATAGCAATGCAACAAGATTTTATTGTAAATAAAGAGATTCCAGATGTATATAACAAAAGAATAGTTATAACACTCTTTGTAGCCATGCACTGGATGCTACAGAATTTAAATATGTTTATCCCAAAACCAAGATTTATAATGTAATAAGCACTGAACATTACATCAAAGTACAATTAACTTATTTTTTATTGTTTGGGTTTATAACGTGCATGTTCTGTTGTACCATTTTCACATTTTACGTTGCTTTTTAAAAAAGCTGTTAGATAATGAAGTCATGCCAAATTATTATATCATTAAAATATGTGCTGTCATAACTTGGTAAAACAATAAGTTTAAACTTTGTGTATATTTATCCCAGACTCTTCTAAAGCTTAACAACCAGCTTGGTAGGTAATTACTGATGTGTCAATGTGAGTGCAGTTTTTAATATAATTTTCTGTAACGAAACATTTTCCGTTTCAGTACTGCTTGCATTACAGAGTTGGATCAAACAGCACCATGCAAAATTCATCAATTTTTCTGCTGCTGCTATTATCATATTTCGAGCAGAGCTTGCAATATTCTTGGGCATTTTATTGCTTATTGATCTAGTCAACCAGCAAATTCATCCGCTGAAGTAGGTAATCAAATTCAGTAGTTACGAATTTGCATTATAATCAAGGTTATCATTACTATGAACTCACAGTGAATGAAGAATATATATTTTGTTTTTGTAATTACCTTCAAAATAGACTCTTAATCGACTGAACAGTTCCGTGTCATATGGTACTTTGAGAAAACAGTACACATAAAAATAATGGAAGGATTACACGGCCTTCCATATATCTTTACTGATTGGTGAGAAGGGCTGAAGTTAAACATAACTTAATGACATAGATCCAAGCACCGTAGATATCCATATCTGTAAGTATGCACATTACATATCACCCATCACTCATTCATTCACACCACACATTGTACAGTGTCTTCAAGAAATTTACAGTCTCGTATTTTTTTCTTTGTGAATTTGTGAGAACATATTCTGTGTGCACTGAAAGCACTTTCTGTGATTCTTGTATACATGTCATGTCTTTCTTTGATTTTATGTTGTCTTATTTAAGGAGGGATCATTATTTATTTTTGTTCGTTTTTTGTATACATATGTAGGTTGCTGAAACTTACCATACCTGCAGGCTTAGTGTTCCTAAGTCTTACGATTATTGTGGATTCAATATTCTGGAGGAGATTACTTTGGCCTGAAGGAGAAGTTCTCTTTTTCAACACTGTTTTGAATCGCAGCCATCAGTGGGGTGTATCCTTTTAAATTTACTTTTGGATGAAATAAAATGTTTGTAGCCAGTACAGATGAACAGTAGATTCCGATTCTAAAATTTTGGGGGAAATACTGGATATTGTCCTTACATAAATTTGTCAATATATTTCCACAAATGCTCTGGCAGCCTATGAAAAATTTATAGTCAGCATATTACCTTCTCTATCAGCTATACATACCACACGGCTGATTAGCCAGACACATGATGGATTGTCTTAATTTGTGAGGTCAAACTTTCCAGTTGCTGATGGGCAGATGATTGCAAATGGAAATAAGGTAACAGGAAATTACTCTTTTAATATCTTGTAGGCATGGAAGTGCTCCTGGTAGCCTAGTAGAGCTGCAATCACTGGTATAAAGCTTATGAAGCTATATAATCTGTAGTACCTACAATTTAAAAATGATGCATTGTTTTCAGGAGTTACATGAGACTCGAAATTCATAAATACAGAATGCAGTGTTACCGACTTAAAGCAGATAGCACTTATAGTTACCACTTGGCTTTAAAGTGTTACGTTCAGAATATAGTATACATGATATCAATTATATTTTCAATTTAAAATGTCCCTGTCTTACAACTGAATTTATACTGTTAAAGCAATTATTATTTTACATATTGCCATTAACTATATTATCAGACTTCACCATTTCTCTGGTACTTTTATTCTGCCATTCCTAGAGGAATGGGATGCTCCGTTTTTCTCGTGCCATTAGGAATATACTACGAAACTCGTATGAGAAGGATACTACTGCCAGCAATTGTATTTGTCTTCCTCTTCTCATTTCTGCCACACAAAGAACTACGCTTCATCATCTATGTCTTTCCATTATTAAACTTAACAGCAGCTAGTGCTTGTCACAGAATGTAAGTAATTCAATCTAAAGCTGAGATTATTTATGTTCTGTTATTTTCACTGTTAATTCTTTCCATATAACTTATTCTTTTACAGTTT
Organism: Zootermopsis nevadensis; assembly: GCF_000696155.1. The sequence continues at coordinate 437,125 of NW_019059902.1, forward strand.
TGAGAATCGTGGCAAGTCATCTTTTCACAGCTTCCTGGCACTTGGTGTGTGCTGCCATCTAGTTCTAAATGCGGTGTTCTCTGTATTCCTACTATGTATCGCAGGAGCAAACTACCCGGGTGGTGTTGCCATATCACGACTTCATCACTTGGCTAAAGATGAACAATTTGTATTTGTACATATTGATGTGTTAACAGCACAGACTGGAGTTTCAAGGTTTACAGAGGACAATCCTAATTGGAGGTAAAAGTAGTTTTGAAATGGGGTTATTTTATGGAATATCATTTTGTCCATACTTGAATATATCTATATTCGGGTTGAGAATACTGATTTGACCGTAGAGACTTTGCCCCTACTTTCTGATATACAGAGTAATGTTAAGTGGGATCCTTATCAGAGATATTCTCTCACCATAAAGGAAGAACATAGATTATGTTTGGGAACAGGATAGTAAGGATAATATTCTGACCTAAGAAAGTGGAAGTAACAAAAGCCTATATAAATTGCATACAAAGAAGCTTCTTAATTTGATTTGGACCAAAGTCAAATTTTGCAGTATACAGAGAAGTATATGACATCTGACTATATATAGTCAAATTCTGTAGCATTAGAGTGAGGAAAAGTGCCTCTCTGTGAAGTTAGCTAATTAAAACTGAAATAGAAAATGTGCTTATTATCTTTGCTAGCTGATGGTACAGAAGTAATTTAAAATTCATGTCAAGTGTTTAGATATAACTTCATTGTTCTAAGCAGATTTTCTATTTAATTTCATCCATTTCTTTTCTCTTTCAGGTACAGTAAAGCAGAAAATTTAACAAGTGGCAGTAAGGAAATGATGACATTCACACATCTGCTTCTGGAAGCAAAGAGCAAATACTCTCAAAATTTAAAACCATATTCAAGGACACATGATATCTTAGATTCCATTGAAGGTTTCTCTCACATAACCTTAAATTATAATACCTTACCACCAATTAGAATTAAAACAAAGCCCATGATATTTATCCTGAAAAGAAAGGAGGCTTATAGTGATGACAAATTCAAATATACAGAAACAGAAGTAGTACCTGGTGGCAAAGAAAAGTTGCCAGTTGAGACCAATGTTTTACAAACTGACGTGGATCAAGAGTTTTTGGGTGAAGCTGAAGATGTTTTAGAACTACAAGAAAGCTTAGAACCAGCAGATGGGCTTCTACAATCAAGTGATATAAATTTTGATGATTATGATGATGTATTTGTTAATCCATTAATAGAAGATAATGAAGATGATGTGCATCAGGAATCTCCACTCATAGACCTGAACATAGAACCTACTGAAGACATAGAAGAGGAAGTGCAGCTGTCAAAGTTGATGCGCATGTCAAAAGAGGATTTGATAAAGGAATTAAAGAGAGCTGAAAACAAAGCAAAAATATATCCAAAGTCAGGAACTGTAAGGAGGAACATCAAAAAAATTATAAAGGAATACAGAGCTCTTAAGGATGGAAAACGTGTTAAAGTAGAAGAAAGTACACATAGAGACTTGTCATCAGGTGAGGATGACAAACATGGTGAATATGTACAACTGCAGGAACCACAGTTTCCTACAGTGCATGAGGAAAATTACAGTAAAATTCATGCTGAAGGTGAACAGGTTACTAGAAAACCAGTACTTGAAAAATACAAGGCAACACACCTTCAGCAAAATACAGATCATGCAGCCCTTCCTGTTGAAACAGAGACAGCAGTTTCATCTCTGCCTTTTGACAGTTTAACTATTCAAGAACAAGACGAGACTAAAGTAGAGAAAGGCAAGAAAGGTATAAAGAAAGTAATTAAAGAGCACAAAATATTAGATCAAAACATGGACGAAGAATCTCTAATGGCTGTTGACAATATGACAGATGATGTAACAGTACAAAGAAAAACATCCACACAGAAAATCAGACCTGCCAAACAAGCACTCAAAACCAAAGTGTCGGAACAGGGAACAGAAAATTCGGAGACAATCACAGAACCACAAGAAAGGCCTGTGACTATTGAAAACCAACCCGTACAAAACAAAAAGATTGAAGTAAAAGATATAAATACAAATGAGAAAGGTACAAATAAAATTATTTCAGAACGGAAAACAGCATCTGTTCTTGATAATGATGCAACGGGCTCAGATAGAAATCTTGATGATTCAGAAAATGGGACCAGCGAGAATGAGCCACCATCACATACTCCAAAACATAAGATAAGAGCAGCTGGTAAGAAAGTTAAAGAAACAAATGAAGGAAGTGATGCTGCAGAAATTAGTACAGAAGAGCTTCAAGGAATGCAGCTACAAAGTGAGCAGACTCCAGAGTCCAAGACTAGAAGGAAAACTGATGAAAGAAAAACTAATAAAGAAATTTTAAAAGTTTCTGATGGCATACAGCACACGCGTGTACCACCAGAACATAGAAGTAATTCTGATGATAAAGACAAATTAAATGCTGCAGATGCTTATGAAGAAGAGACTGAAATATCAGTTCTTCACAACATGGATACAATTTCACAATCTATAATTCACGTAACATCTGCAGAAGAAATAATACCTGTGAAAAATGAAATAGAGATGCAGCATGGCGAGAAAGTGTCTGATTTAATAAACCCAGACACACGTGCTCAATATCACGTTCATCATACAAAAAGGTCTGTGGAAGAAATCAAGCCTACAAAGGTAACAGTAATAGATGCAATTCATCCAGAAAAAATGTCTTTTGGAGGTTCAGTAGAATCTAAAGGTTTATCTCAAAGACAAATGTCCACAGAATTGGATGACATAAATATGCAAATTTCAGAACCAAGTGAAGACAAGATATCAAAACAAGACGCTGCATCTCAAAAAACAGAAACCATCCCACCAGTCGTACAAGATGAGCGTGGAATCGAAAGTGACGAAACAGTAGAATATGAACATGCAGCAACAAGAAAATTAGGCGAAGAAGTTATTCAAATATAATGCTAAATTATGCTGTTTTTGGTCTGTGATATTGTGCAACAAGAAAGTGCAGCAGAACCACGAGAAGTGCCTTAAAAATATCATGTAGTTATATTTATATGATACTGTGACCAATAATACCTCAAATTTACCCTTAAAACTGCACAATTTTTTTATCTAATATTAAAAAGGGTATGATGGCACGATTGTACAGAATGCCACATACTTTCTTGGATCTTTTTTGCAGTTCCCTGTATGTTAACACAAATTAATGTAATCTGTTAAGATAAAATTATTCTGCCAAACAAAAGTAGCTTTATCGAAGTGACAAAGAGTGCAGTGACAAATAAATTATATATTACGGAGTTTGGATCTTACTTCAACAGAAATATGGTACATCAATTTCTTTTAAGTGTTTGAAACATCTATTCAAGAAAATGTGAACCCTGTTTACGGATGCATAAATGAAGGGTCTGGATAGTCAGACATGTGCATTACTAGGGGTGAAAATGCTATTTAACTTTATGTTTTTATATATCAACAACTACTGGACAGATTTTCAGCACACCTCAGGCACTTTAAAAAAAATTGGCACACCCTTTATCATAAGAATCATATTGCAAGAGTAAATGACAGATAATTATGTTCTTTCAGATATTAATTAGTGCCAAACACTCATCCTGATAACTATCTTGGTTCTTGTGAGGTGAAAATTGTTTTCATCTGCACTTCTGATGATTAAGAACACCTATTCCTTGAATTTCTTTAGCAAGCATTAGCATTCTTGTTTTAAGTAATCTGTGAGGTCAGAAACACATTATGGAAAGCATCTACATGTATGAACCATATTTAAGAAAAAGAAATCCAATTTTGAGTCAAGTGCAAATATAAACAGCATGTTATTTTGAATGTTTCAATTCTTTGTGGCACCTTGTTCTTTGCAGTAATAAAAATTTCATTCCTCACATTATTTAAAAAGAAAAATGAATTCTCAATACTGTTGGGATAAAAGCACATTCTTAAGTTCGTTAACACATAATAAGAAAACAGCCTAAATGAAAATTCTCTATGATGCAAATGAAACTTTATGACTTATTCATTGGACACTGTCTGAGCACAGCATCTCAAGAGTTGGCTCTGCTCCCATCTTCAGTATAATTAAATTGTACTTACACTGTGCAGTGTGTAAATGATTAAACAAATGCAAATTTGTAAATATTAGGCACAGTTTTTATTTTAACACCAATAGAGTACACACAATAATCACTGCGTGTTCCCTGAACAATCGGGTGAGTAAGTAATATGTAGAGAATCTAGTTTCTTCATGAAATTACAATGGCAACATATCATTTACTATGTTCATTACTTACATTTTGTACTATGAGTGAATATATTAGTACAGAGTTCAAGCTTTCTTTGGGAAAGACAACTCATACAAAAACTTCCCACTCAGACCCACTCCTATTACACAAATGGCCACCGTCAGTTGATACAAAAGCCTATCTATAGCGCCACCTTTCAAGTGTATTAGTTTACCATCATTAACCTGCCAAAAAAAACATGATATTAGTCACTTTCAGAACTATAACACTTTGAAAAAAAAATTAAAAAGCATGCAACTGTTGGTTAACATGCATGTCCATCCATCCATCAGAAAGTAACAGTGCCTTTAGAGGATTGGATGAAACTCAATGACCGACTTGTACCAAATTTTGTCCAGTCATTTAGAATTTATGGGCCATTTTATTCAAGGGACTAAATGAACTTACGCATCTCTCAAATCTTCTAATTATTTTAATTCATTCACTTTAATTTTGAGGGACACATATTGTGGTGCCTAAATACATTCTTAGGCACACATCAAGTATTCATCTGGAAAAAAAAATATGTCAAGTAAACATTTTAGGTAACCATTAATTACACACTGCCTTATACAATATTTCTACAACCCCCACTGATTATAAAATCACAAATAGATGTGGATGATCAAAGCTTTTGTCCAATTACATATATTTCACTCACATTCCCAATAGATGATCAGTATTTTGAAAGGATCTGACAGATCAAGAAAGTACTTATACTATCATGTAAAGTGGTCACTCAAACTGCTTAATCTGAATGAAAATTTAAATGGCTCAACAACTTTTCAAAAAATTCTGCAATATTAAATTTAATTAAATTTGTTTAATAAGTCCCCAACTTGTATCATGCGGCACTGTGATTTTAACAGGCCCTCCACAGGCATGGGTATGCACCTTACAAGCAAATGATACTCTATCTATATAAGGTTATGCTCGATTTCAACATAGAATACAAATTATTTTTCACTCATACACATAGAAAATGTAATGTTTCACAACTTAGATGAATCATAAAAAAAACTCAGGTTGCACTGTACACCTGACATACATCAGTCAACATTGTCATGTGTCTATGGAGCTCAAACCTCTTCTACCCGAAAAAACAATTTACAATGTTTACAATGTCATTTGATACTTTATCACTTACCTGAAACTTTGCCTGCTTTGCCTTCAGTTTGCTATAATCAGCCACCTTTCTTTTATCAATTACCTGAAACTTTGCCTGCTTTGCTTTCAGTTTGCTATAATCAGCCACCTTTCTCCCAGCTGACATGTGAGCCTGTGAGGTACAGAACTGTCTTGCACTTAGCTGTCCAAGCTGGAGCAATTTCTGAAATTCATGAAAAGTACCATACTCCAACTAAATTTAAGATATGCCTTTAACACATTCAGACTCATGTCATGTAATTTGTCCTCTGTTAGCCTTCTGCCTGTTCCATTTAAAATACTACTGCAAGATGCTATCAGCTAATTTCTTCTCTGGGGATTACCAGAGGCAGGGCCCTTTTAATATTAATATGTTCTGCTTTGATAGGAAGAACCTGACAGTTAAGTGACCATGATTCAAAATTATTGATGACAGAGGATTTAGAATCTGTTGGTTGTTCACAATTCAATTTGTACATTTCTAATTATACCATAATGAAGAAACAGTAATCTGAGACAAAACAATTTCAAAACATATTTAAAAATATGGATGCAAAAACTTTGCCTTCTGGACAAAAATAGATTTTCACTGGAAGGGAACACTGGACTGCTGATTTCCAGCCAGGTTGTGAAGATGTTAGTCAAAGGTTACCCGATAGATTTCGGCTACTATTTTGTTGGAATTATACTAATATTTATTATAATGATAAAATAAATTTAGTTGATTATGAACAATGTTCTACAAAAAGGAATGAAGGCATGCAATGCAATATATACAAATGAAGCTAAAGCCAATCCACTGTGACCAACACATTCTTCAATGCAGTCCACTAAAATCAATTTAAAGCCTATGACTACAGACTACAGGCCTCTGTGAGAACAAAAATTCCTTCATCACTATAATTACCATCATCATGTGAGATTTTAGGTTTTCATAGCACTGAAGATGACAATGTTCTTGTTCCAGGTTGTGATGCAGACTTACAGGTCAATAACAACATTTCAGAGAAACATACCATATCAATCTTCAGGGCTCTAAAATGTTGTATCTACTCACAAGTCTACATGGGGTCATAACCCCGAACATCGTCATCTTGTCAAGTAAAACACCATTTATCCTCTTATAGTATCATGCTATCTCGTCAGTATACATAACATTGTTCCTGGTCCTTAATTAAGTGTGACGGAGTGGAAGTATAGCTCAATGCATTCTTAACCTTGACACCAGATAGTGGTGAGTGATCATAATAAACTCCTGGAGAAATTGTCCCAAGTACAGTCCCTCGCCCCAAACACACATTCCTCACTAAATTTGTAATAAATCTCTAACTGAAATCAGATTTTAGTATCACACCCACTTAATAAAATACGACTTTTAAGATATTTGAACATGGCCTAATATGTTTAAAATGTTCCTGTGAAAACTTTGAAACACAAAATGAAATATTAACTGTTCTTCCTTCCATTACCTTTGCAGAATTCATATTTTCTGAGACTGGCAACTATATCTGCACCGTTACCAATATTGCGTACTGCCCACAATATGGAGGAAAAGCAGATCACATGACCGGAAATATATTTCTTGTATTTTAAGAAAAATGAGGGTAGAAGAGTGTAGCGCAATATTCATACTCTCGTTCACTAACATGTAATGTTCAAAATGCAGTGCAATCAAACTGAACTTTCACCTTGCTCCTATGTTGAATTATACTGTATAAAATCCTTTGACTATATCTACACATTACTGAGCACTCTAATGAGTAACAAGAATGTTATTTTTCTAAATTATCAACGAATACTTTCAAAAGGACTCGGTTAACTCCTTTTTGGCCCAATTAACCGGAATCTACTGAATATTTAAATGCACTAAGTAAACAAATTCATTGTACGCGTATTTGATAGTAAGAATATGTTAAATATTTACAGTTATGTAAATTTAAAGGAATCAAATGATGAAAATATGAAGAATCACCACCACCTAGATCATCATAATGCTATTTTTTCAGGCTATGGTTATGCCATGTTTTATAAACAATGTGAACTGGGTGGTACCATTAAAACGCTAATTTCTTCTTTACAAAGCGTTATTTGTTCACTGTGCAATATCTACACGTTTTTTTAAAGGTATTTCAGTTTATGATTTGTAGCGAATAAATAATATAAAAAAATTGTGAAGCCGTGGTAAATGTCTTCAGAACTCTGCGCTGTTGATCCTGCAACCCGTACCCTATTTGACTGACTCCTAACCACGTAAAAATCGTGCTGTAAATCAAGAAATTTCCCAAGTTTTGTGGAACCAGTACATTCATTATCACAAGCTTCAGATCATTCATTCATTTGACTTAGACAATGAATCTCGCCTGTGGTATATTGTACTGTTTCCAACATAATTATGTATACACAATTTTGAATTGGTGCATTAAAAGCACTTTTTTTCTTTCAGGTTAGAATGGTACACAATAAAACAGAATACAGATTACAATTCCATCTTCTAGCAAAGGATCTAAGGAAGCAAATATGGCAAGAAAATATAAAATTTAGGTATATACCAAGTACTTCACATTTTATAAATTGCCGTATGTAATTTAGGGAAAGGGGGTAAAGACAAAAATCAGTAGTACATTAAGAAAGTTGGTGGTGGTCGAGAGTTAATTTGCTTAAAGTAATGCCACTGCATGGAGAATTTAAGTATGCCATCTTCACATTAGTCTGAGGTACTGTATATTTGCCATGTATCACATGATACAATACCTTTCTTGAGTCTCTGATATTCATCTGTTTAAGAAGTTCCTTGTTTTTGTACAACCTGAAGGTTCATCTCTGTCAACATAAAAGTATGCCACTGGACAAAATTCTAATAAAATTCCACACATTTTGTATACTGATCAAATTTAATCTTTCCACTGTTTTTAAACTAGTTTCATGCATTTCTTGTTTCTGCAATGTGTGCTACATGTTTGTCCCATTTCAACCTTCTTGATTTAATAACTTCACAATAGTGTATTAATATTAAGAGTAAAATATAAAGTTGCTTAAAATTTTAAAATATCTAGGTCTGCTCTTAATTTAGAAAGAAAATGTTTTACAATCTTTCAAAGAGATAAAATTATTAGAAGATGGCTGTCTTATGGGTTATTGTGCCGTGTAGCCTGGTAGTTTACCTAACTATCAGAGGTTCTTGCTACCTTCATCATCAGGTTGATAACTCTTTGCCCTGTTGATGGAAAAAAGGATTTCCTACCAGACTACACAGTGCCCCAACCCAGATGACAGCCATCTTTGGACTAAGTGCCATGAGAACCTCATATCCTTACCTAAGTAAAATTGATTTTTTAAACCCTCCAAAACTAAATATCCCAAAACATTGAACCTTGTATTATTTACTTTGATAAGGTTTCCATTTTTGTTGAAGAGAATCATGTCGGTCATTAAATCGTGCAGATCACTATTGGTCATACCAGTTGACTGACGAACAATGCGAATGTGATAATGACAATGATGATGAAGATGAAACTACTCTTCCACCACACAAGTAAGTAAAAATCATTTCTAAACTCCTATACCTTCATACTACAATAGTGAATTCAAACTTCAGACCATATAAATTTCAAATTGGTGAATAGTTAATCTGTGGGAGGAAGTGTGATGAGGATAAGAATGAATTTTGTGATCAATAACATTGAAGGGGTTTACCAGGGGAGAGATTTCTCTATCACTCAAAGCATAATTAATTATAACAAATAATTTGTTGTCCTTACATTCATAGATTGAAGCATAAAATTCTGTTGGCTCAGTATAGAAGTGTCCAGTCTCAAAGTGGGAAAGAAGGAGTACCAAAGCTACAAGAACTTTCTTTACCTAGTGAAGTGCAAAGACAGATTCATCAACAAGTACAGCTGACAAATCCAGAGAAAAATACATCATTTGGCAGAGACATGGCTGTCCAAACCACGGAATTGGGATCACAAGAACAGAGGTACTGAACTGCATGTGATAGTACCGATCATAGACAACAGAAATAAAATAGTCTTCGCTGTGACGCCAGCCTTGTGCCAAGTCAGGTATCAAGCCCCTATCTTAGAAACAAGGGTATTGTCCTATGTAACAAATTTAGTGATGTGCTGAACATATTTTGTGATACATAGATTTAAATTGTTAAGACTCCAAATGTTTTTGTAAACTTTCTTCTTTAAGAGGAAATTACACAAATCCAAATAAGGAAATATCTGCAAAGTACCTGGTATAAAATGTATTTTCTGCAGTTGCAAACCTACATGTATTCTGTGTGCAGAAACGACTGGGTAGATCTCCAACTTAACCTTGGTTACCTGTGGAATCTCTAAACATCCAGAACAACTCTGATGTCACTGGCTTCATTCACAAAGGTCATATACTTAAAAACATGCCACAATTTTACACTGTGCGTGTGTTTCTGAACTTGTTGTCCCTATGATGGAATAAAAGAAGATACAGCTTAATAAAATCCAAACCACGGTGGAGCCTTGGTGTTCTTCACTTTCACAAAACTTTAAAAAATCTTTGGAAGTGTCTAGTGTCCAAATTTGATTGCTGGATGTATTATGGCATTGGAGACTCTGACAAGGTAAATGGTGGACCAGGTCTAATAAAGATTTGAAAACTGCTGGATTT
>NW_019059902.1:455583-479044 GCF_000696155.1 Zootermopsis nevadensis
TATTGGAAAAAGGAATTCACATGTGTCCATTCGATCAAGTCTGCCTGAAATGGTATGATTTGATTATATTTACCTTTGTCACAATAAAGTCATAAAATGTATAGTGGTGCGGAAGAATGAGGTCCTCCTTCACATACATCAACTGATCAGCTGTCACTGTCTTAAGTTCACTGAACTCCTTGCGAAGCAATTCAAGGCACCTCTGAAGAAACTGGTACATGGAGTTACCTGTTAACAGTCACAACTATTCACAGTCAGTATACCAGTACCTGCCAGCGAGATCAGTGCACTGTACTTTTCCAAATATTTCACTCTTTGTATTATCCATCAGAAATGTTTTAAAGATACTTAAAATCTGAAGTGATGTGACCAAGTGCAGAATATGTAATATGTATTTTAACAACATACACAATGCCTGGCTGGCTGGAGCAGGCTTGTCCTTTTGCTGATTAATTTCATATTAATTTCATTGTCTGGAGTACTGTCCTCTCTCTGAGCGTCATTTGTCAATTAACATACATTACTACATGTGCTATCAAACAAAGACCACCAATTACCTTTCTTCATTCTAACAGTCCGTCTGTGACCTGAGCCATCCCAGTAACTGAATGTGATATCAATTTCCTCTTCCTTTAAAGTAGATTGTTTAGCGGCCCACTCCTGTAAACAAAAATATATTAGCCTCAGAACGGAAAATGCAATTAAAAGTAACAACATTAAGAGTACGGTACCTTAGTAGTAATGTTGTTACACTGTACTTCTTCCAAGGAACAATCAAAATGCAACGGACTTCAATAACCCACACAACGAAGGAATCTATACACCAGCTGAGACAGCCTAAACATCTGACCGCAGATCACGTACTTGTCTGAGTTCCTCTCGAAGTTTGTTCTCCTCGTCTTCTCTCTCTCGGTCAGGTAGGAAGCTTGTATCAACATCAGGATTTTTTCGTATCTTCTTTTTAACAGGTGGTTCAAACTTTTCTTCATCACTATCATCGGTGTTGTATGTTTTATCTTCAACTTCTTCTTCATCCAGTGTGAATGATAAAGCTTGTATCTGTAAAGCATTATCAGTGTCACTGCTAAATCCCTTACTGTAAATTTATCAATGACTAATGTCTCGGTGTTTGGCAACAAACATTACCTGTTGTTTCTGTCTGTCCTTTTCAGCTTGTTTAGCTTCAAGTTGCCTCTGTTTTTCTTGTTCTTTCTCCAGCTGTTTTTGCGCAAGTCTTCTTTCTCTTTCCTTTACAATGTTTTCTTGCTTGGCTTTCATTTCATCGAGCGTCACCAAGCCGATAGTGGAGCTCTATAACGAGGGAATTAAAACAAAAGTCACTTATTACATTTTAATACACATATTCCACATCAAACTGTCCCAAATTCTGTCAAAAGGCTGGAAGTTGGAACATGCAACCGACTGACTAGAATGTGCATTCTTTACATCACAGTTCGCATACAAAAGATATCTAGAAATGATATTAACCTTAGAATAATTTATAACTATATACCTGTCTAATCAAAGGCTCTTCCATACAGAGAATAAGAATACCTGTCTTATCATTATACTTTCAAAGGCTCTTCCATACAGAGAATAAGACCAGGAAATAAGTTCAGAAAATTTGAAAGAACCAAAAAAGTTATGGAACCAAATCTCAAAACCTGAATAAGCCAGAGATAGATGAAAAAGATCAAAAATAATTTTCTGTAGCCTATTTTACTCCAGAAAAAGGGATATGCAATGTGTTTTATCATGTAAAACTTCAAAAGTGCTGTAACTTTTCCATCAGTTGATGAATCTTTCACAGACCTTTGTGTATACTTGAAGAAAATGGTTTTGGTTTACAAAACATGTTCAATGTGACATCCTTCAAGCTCACAGACTTTGGGCAAATTACTGAATAAGTTACTATTTTACACATTCTGTGATGTTTCACAACAGTCACAAGTGTATTAACAGTTCTCAACAGAGAAGATTACACTACACATCAAATTCATTCCAACTTTCTTCTTGGACTATAGGTTAAACCATTTTGATTACTCACACCAAAGACAAAACATATTACAAAACATGCTGAATGACACGACAGGTGAAATAAATACAATGGAAGGTACCAAAGCTACAGTAGGTCCATTTTATTTAGATGTCTACAGATTAGCTAGCAATATTTACATATGAATGATGCACTGGCAGTGTGACGTCACCAAAGTCAGTAAAAAGTAGAAATTAAAAAGAAATCCACTAGCAGATGAAAGTGAAGCCAACAGCCCGTTATACAATTTTATCTCTGAAATTATTACAAATTATGATTACCTTAAGCTGTTGTTCCACTGCATCATAATGAGCTGCAAATTTGTTTTCAATATTTGATATTTTCAAATCTTCTTCAATCTTCTTTTTGCGGAATTCTATCTCCTGTTGAGCTTTCTCCCTCTTCTTCATCAGATGCATGGCTCGCCCAGCCTCACTGGCAGCTCCCTTGTAGTGAGCCATTTTAAAGTTGTCTTTGAATAAAGCAATGCAACAGAACTGTTATTAAAATAGGGTTACTCAGTACAAACATACAGTATTTAAAGCACACAAATTTCATACAGTAGCTGACTTATGTATTTAACCTACTATTTCATATGCATATGAAAACTAGGATCATGGCATTCCAAGGAAATTCTCCTTTCTGAACAAAGTCTGTCCTTGAAGACAAGATTTTTGTTATGTGGAGCATGATATATCTTTTGAATACAATGAAGGCATTAATAATAAAATCAATATATACCTGTAACTGTTACAAAGAATGTTAAAGTTTAAAACAAGAAAGAAACTGTTACAAAAAATGTTAAAGTTTAAAACAAGAAAGAAAACACAAAAATAATGTCAAAATACTGACAGGATTATGGAAACTTGGGTTTTAAGAACAAGATATGCAGTCTGCTAAAATTCCATTTTTAATACATATCAAAGGATATATATGATTGTATAATACAAACAATGATAGCAGAATACTTCTGGAATGAAGCCTTCATGTGAGCTCCATATGGCTCCCTCTACTATGGGATAGAAAGTAATCGAATGTGCAACAAAAAAGTCATAACAACCACTTCTGGGCCACACCAGCGGTTAGCATACTAGCCTAGTATTCAAAATATGTGGGTCTGATCTCAAACAGTGTCATTAATATCAAGAAAAGTTATAAAAATCTACAATGAATGGATGAAAACACCCACTAAACTGCCAGAGGCTGTAATCACTGCAAGCTACATGAGGGAGGTGATATACATACAGCAGCTTAGATTTCTTTAAAGTTGTCATGGTGAGGTGGCAACACTAGGTGGCATATATTAACTGTCAATTAGTTAACACAAAACTAATATGTCCTTGTTCTTAATTAGGTACCACGCCATAATGATATACGGTACTTGAAATATAGGTTAGGTTACAAGTCTATTACGTATTGCGAATGATATGGTACACTGCAACAACCAGATGGATTCCTCACCTTATACTTACCAAGATTGTTGTTTTTCCTTCGCTCGGATTATACAATTCAAAAAAACAATTCCGTGATTAATGTAATAACTGCTCCTGCCACTTATTTTTTTACTTCCATGCAAAAGCACAAAATACCTTATCGCCACCAATTAACTATCACGATGGGTTGAAATACACACACTCACTTTTATCCTACAAAGTAAGTCCCTCAGTGTTCTACAATATAGAGGTTTCAAAAGTATTCTTTGCGTCAAAGTCTGGACGTCCAGCAAAAATACATTGCTAGTAGTTCACGTTATTATCGGCCGATCCACAGTTACCATCATAGCCGCCGCCTGTGTGTGAGATAATCTCCAAAGGAAAGATGGTAGCACAATTAATACAAATGCGAATCGCTACGTAAGATACTGAATCGTCACCTATCACATGTACTGTATTTCAATTTTTCAGTAAATACATTCAATCATGCTGCACCAATGATAAAACTACTGTAGCATACACATTTGGTCTGAGAATTGGCAAACCATAGGAAATTATAATTGGTAGCAGTAATATAAAAATAAACACCTTAAACTTTGTTTAACTAGCTGACAGAACTATTTTATTCTAGCAGTAATATAAAAATAAATACCTTAAACTTTAACTAGCTGACAGAACTATTTTATTCTTGCTCCACCTGTAATTCTGGCTAACATCTTATAAGAAGCTATGGACTGATAGTCAACCAGGCCAAAAATATAAGTCACAACACCTTCTTAAACCCTTGAAACCAAAATCAATTAATAAGCCACAGGAACAGACCAAGATGCCATCCCTTGCTCAGTTAAACATTCAGTCCCTACATCAGCAAAAACAATCTGAGTCTTCAAAGCTGCTGTGTTTATTGGAACCCTCTAGGACCCTTTCTACCCCCCCCCCCTCAAAGCATGCCTACACACACAGGATTACTGTAAACAGTTTTGCAGTATTGGCAATATAATATAATTTCATATAATTTTGGCAATACTGCCCATGACTTACCACAGCAACTTGTTAGAAACAATGCCTAAATGCCACAGTACTTAACCTGTTAATGCAAACATATTTATTTCCAAACATTAAAATATTTTATAACACTGTTGTGACAAGTACTCCCTTATCATTACAGTGGTTGTATATATTTATCACACACACAATCCTTTGTATAAAATGTAGTATATAAATAGATCACTGGGGCTATGTAATGTCAAATTATTAATTAATAATGAAAGAGAAATTACAAATGTAGTTTCTATTTTCCACATAGACTACGTAATTATAGTGAAATTTGTGTATTATATCATATAATGTACATTTCATATGTATACAAATACACACATTCATATATGAAAAGTTAACTCTTACATAGTATATGATTTATTTATTTGTGGTTTATTTAACAATAATGTCAACAGGTTTGATTATAAACTGCTTAATGCTAGGATGATTAATGATAATGAATTTAAAAGGATATGGAAGAAAATGGTCATGATCTGATTTTAGATACTATTCTAGTATGAATGAAACCATAAAAATAACTTCAGTCAGCACAGTCAATCTTATGGTCGATATTTGAACTAAGGACCTCTCAAATGAAGGAGGAAGGCTAACCACTTGGCTGTGATGTTTGGAAAAGCAGGATTTGTGGTATAGTTCAGCATATTAAAACAACACTAGACTCCAAACATTTGTCATCACCAGCAACTGAAGCATTCTTTCCAAAGTTCAAATGAAACTTAACACGGTAACCATCTGCTGTACATGGATCCGTGATTCACAGACAATTGCTAATCACCTAAAATAACAGAATTATAAAATTAAAAGACATCAATAACATAAATATTTTTTACTTTATAGTTTGGTAACATGGAATGCATTATATTTTAGTGAGCAACCAGGATTATATGTAGTTTCTTTACATATTTATAAATCCTGATTTTGGAAAGAATGTATCTCTGTATTTCAAAGAATAACAGGAATGTGATGCTATAAGAAAGAAATGAATGTTTTGTAAATGGTTTTAGGAATTAGCACGAAAATTAATCTTGAACATTACTTTTGTATATAAAAATATTATTTGTGAAAAAATAAAAAGTAACTGAGATAAAAACTGTGAAAGCTAACTATACTCTTCATTGCTGTAAAAGGAATGGCAAATAAAAAAGATATTCAAATGCAATGGAACCAAAGTCAGCAACACATCTTGTAATTTCTTTTCCTTTCCTTACATTAAAAATAACCTACTCTTTCTTTATATCTGTATCTTATATTCACAGTTATTTGAACATGAATACACAAACACATTATCATTATCCTTGCATCTTCCTCATATGACTAGACAGGAGAGGGAGGGGTATAAATTATAACACTACATTCATAAATAATTTTGTTGTCAGCATAGAAAACATGTTAAATGTACACACAGTATATCAGACAAAATTAACAAAACTTGCAAATTCTTACAACGTTCTGAACACCAGTATCTCAAACTATAATTGAAAATGGATTGAAAATTATGGAGTTACACTATACTCACACTGCATTTAATTTTCTTAATAATATATATCTGTGTCTTGAATACAAAGTTCTCATTTGTTACATTCATATAAGTAGTAGGCCCCAGTACCATCCTGACAAATATAAATTATACCATTATTACTGGCATTGATATTACTGAACTATATAAATATTCATAACACAGAACATAAACAACCATTACACTTCATAATACATTTGCATCTCAATGAAATGGAAATAAAGATACCGGTTCTACCACCATGTAATGTGCAATGTTTATTTCAGTTAACAATATTATTAGAAGGCAATTTTTTTCAAAGCATGGCAATGACCAACATCTGAATCAGTTCAACTAAAATACACAGCTTCTTCTGGTTTATAAATGTGAGACGGTCACACCTGTCTGCCCCCACTGAACAACTTCAGGATAAAAACTACAACAGTAAGAGACATCCTGATACCATATTCAATAATTATCTTTCTCTGGTAGTTACAACAGGATTTTCAAATGAATTTCTTCAGTAGATGTAACATTACCCAATTATAGCTTTAGCTAACTTAGTGACCAATTGTAAAACATCTATTGAAGCTACATTTGGAATAAATTTTAAGAAGCATCTGTCCCAGGCATATACACTGTGTGATTATATATATACCAGATGTGACCATTAAGGTTGTATGAGTATGAATACAACACCACTGAACTTTTCACACTTACGTCTCCAAGGTGATAAAAGTAATTTGCTCACGTGTCAGACATGAGTATCCTTCTGGATGTGTAGTGTCTCCATCTGCCGAAGAATAAATGCCACTGTCTGTTGACGCACTTCTCCCACATGGTCTCTCAATGAGTGGAGTTCTCTGTAAGCATCCTCCAACTGCCGTAACAGGAACTCGTTTTCTTTCAGGAGACGCTGCTTTGCCTAAGGGCAGAAAGTTTAAAAGTAAAGTTTAACTCTCTTCAAGGGCAAGTAAAACTAGAGAACAGCAAAATCATGACACACAATGTTCAAGCTGAGATTTAATTAGTGAAAAATCACACAAGTCATGCTGTGACCAGCAACGGAAGCAACACTGTACAAGTCAAAGTCAGCCAATCACATACAGATAAGTGAATGTGAATCTCATTCAGATGGACTGAAATACCATAAGTTCCAAAAATAAAAATTAATCCTATTTTATATGTATGAGAATAATAATGAAATTAGTAGCAATCTTCATTTCCAATTATTTTCAGAACATAACCTAATTTAAGCTTTAAGATTTTATTTCATAGATTGTATAATCCTGTATAATATAAACATGAAATCACATTTTTCACTTCACTGCCACTCATATGCAAGTTCTGTCTTGTTTATTAATTGGATCTTTTAGGTTATGCTCATCTTGCAGCTCAAAACTGTAAATTGCTATTTTAGGAATAAATAGAAATACAGTGATATAACTGATAAATATTTACAATTTCTGATGATTACATTTACAGAAGATATGGTAGAAACCCTTCTAGATACAACCATAGCACGCATTGAAGTAGTTGCTACATTGCACAAGCTGAAACATGACTATATGTTCTTACCATTAGCATAGAGTCACAATTAATGATTTTTACATCCAGACTTTTATGCACATTTTTTTACATTGTTTACAACATTTACACAATATTTACCTCCTCTGCTGCTGAAAGTTTCTGATTCAGCAGCTCCAACTGTTCACTGTGGCAGTGACAACTCAGGTGGTTTGCTAGAGGTGGTGCTGGTGCAGTCATGGCTGGGGCAGCTGTGACTGATGACTGGTGGGCCAGCGGTGGGTAATATACCGTGGAGGAATGTAAAAATGGAGGATGTATATGTGCCTGTCCATCCTGTACTCTGTAGTTATGAGAACATGTACTTTCTGGGCAACTGTGCTGTGTCCTGAGACGAGATGTTGGTCGGCTACGTGAGGGTACCAAAAGGGAGTCACTTATCTTCCTTCTAGGCCCAGCCCACATTAGTGTAGGCTTTGGACTCGGTGGTAAAGAGCCTCCCCCACTGTCAGAATATTCAACCCCAGACGCTGTCTGCTGACAAGGTTCTGAATCACCAACTGTTGAAGAAGAGGTAGTTGAGTATTTTGGACTGGGTGGAGAAGATTCTGATTCAGAAGCACTTGACTTCTTCTTGCGACGAAACTTCCGTCTTGATGTTAACGCATGACTACTAGGTTCCCCTGCATAAAATAAAGTTATTTATTAGCTAGAATGCTCAAGAAACAAAGTACTTGCCCCAATGATGGCAGAATCTAGTGTGGGATTTTAATCCTAAATACACATTTAAATGAATAGCCTGGTTGCACAAAGCTTAAAGACATTGATGAAAGACTCTCGGGCAACAAGCCGCTTCAGGTGGCTGAATGGTGAATCAACCATTTCTTCCGCCAACATTTCGAGAGCCATCTCTGCTCTTAAAGACATGTTTGTCCTGCTTAGAGGATACCGACTAAAATACATGGATGTGTTCACAGTTCTTGAAAAATTGAACATGAAATCTTTGAAGTGTCAGTTTTATTATATAAGTTACCAAAGATCTGTCCGATATTTTTGTTATGTGGAGCATGATATATCTTTTGAATACAATGAAGGCATTAATAATAAAATCAACTGTTACAAAAAATGTTAAAGTTTAAAACAAGAAAGAAAACACAAAAATGATGTCAAAATACTGACAGGATTATGGAAACTTGGGTTTTAAGAACAAGATATGCAGTCTGCTAAAATTCCATTTTTAATACATATCAAAGGATATATATGATTGTATAATACAAACAATGATAGCAGAATACTTCTGGAATGAAGCCTTCATGTGAGCTCCATATGGCTCCCTCTACTATGGGATAGAAAGTAATCGAATGTGCAACAAAAAAGTCATAACAACCACTTCTGGGCCACACCAGCGGTTAGCATACTAGCCTAGTATTCAAAATATGTGGGTCTGATCTCAAACAGTGTCATTAATATCAAGAAAAGTTATAAAAATCTACAATGAATGGATGAAAACACCCACTAAACTGCCAGAGGCTGTAATCACTGCAAGCTACATGAGGGAGGTGATATACATACAGCAGCTTAGATTTCTTTAAAGTTGTCATGGTGAGGTGGCAACACTAGGTGGCATATATTAACTGTCAATTAGTTAACACAAAACTAATATGTCCTTGTTCTTAATTAGGTACCACGCCATAATGATATACGGTACTTGAAATATAGGTTAGGTTACAAGTCTATTACGTATTGCGAATGATATGGTACACTGCAACAACCAGATGGATTCCTCACCTTATACTTACCAAGATTGTTGTTTTTCCTTCGCTCGGATTATACAATTCAAAAAAACAATTCCGTGATTAATGTAATAACTGCTCCTGCCACTTATTTTTTTACTTCCATGCAAAAGCACAAAATACCTTATCGCCACCAATTAACTATCACGATGGGTTGAAATACACACACTCACTTTTATCCTACAAAGTAAGTCCCTCAGTGTTCTACAATATAGAGGTTTCAAAAGTATTCTTTGCGTCAAAGTCTGGACGTCCAGCAAAAATACATTGCTAGTAGTTCACGTTATTATCGGCCGATCCACAGTTACCATCATAGCCGCCGCCTGTGTGTGAGATAATCTCCAAAGGAAAGATGGTAGCACAATTAATACAAATGCGAATCGCTACGTAAGATACTGAATCGTCACCTATCACATGTACTGTATTTCAATTTTTCAGTAAATACATTCAATCATGCTCCACCAATGATAAAACTACTGTAGCATACACATTTGGTCTGAGAATTGGCAAACCATAGGAAATTATAATTGGTAGCAGTAATATAAAAATAAACACCTTAAACTTTGTTTAACTAGCTGACAGAACTATTTTATTCTTGCTCCACCTGTAATTCTGGCTAACATCTTATAAGAAGCTATGGACTGATAGTCAACCAGGCCAAAAATATAAGTCACAACACCTTCTTAAACCCTTGAAACCAAAATCAATTAATAAGCCACAGGAACAGACCAAGATGCCATCCCTTGCTCAGTTAAACATTCAGTCCCTACATCAGCAAAAACAATCTGAGTCTTCAAAGCTGCTGTGTTTATTGGAACCCTCTAGGACCCTTTCTCCCCCCCCCCCCTCAAAGCATGCCTACACACACAGGATTACTGTAAACAGTTTTGCAGTATTGGCAATATAATATAATTTCATATAATTTTGGCAATACTGCCCATGACTTACCACAGCAACTTGTTAGAAACAATGCCTAAATGCCACAGTACTTAACCTGTTAATGCAAACATATTTATTTCCAAACATTAAAATATTTTATAACACTGTTGTGACAAGTACTCCCTTATCATTACAGTGGTTGTATATATTTATCACACACACAATCCTTTGTATAAAATGTAGTATATAAATAGATCACTGGGGCTATGTAATGTCAAATTATTAATTAATAATGAAAGAGAAATTACAAATGTAGTTTCTATTTTCCACATAGACTACGTAATTATAGTGAAATTTGTGTATTATATCATATAATGTACATTTCATATGTATACAAATACACACATTCATATATGAAAAGTTAACTCTTACATAGTATATGATTTATTTATTTGTGGTTTATTTAACAATAATGTCAACAGGTTTGATTATAAACTGCTTAATGCTAGGATGATTAATGATAATGAATTTAAAAGGATATGGAAGAAAATGGTCATGATCTGATTTTAGATACTATTCTAGTATGAATGAAACCATAAAAATAACTTCAGTCAGCACAGTCAATCTTATGGTCGATATTTGAACTAAGGACCTCTCAAATGAAGGAGGAAGGCTAACCACTTGGCTGTGATGTTTGGAAAAGCAGGATTTGTGGTATAGTTCAGCATATTAAAACAACACTAGACTCCAAACATTTGTCATCACCAGCAACTGAAGCATTCTTTCCAAAGTTCAAATGAAACTTAACACGGTAACCATCTGCTGTACATGGATCCGTGATTCACAGACAATTGCTAATCACCTAAAATAACAGAATTATAAAATTAAAAGACATCAATAACATAAATATTTTTTACTTTATAGTTTGGTAACATGGAATGCATTATATTTTAGTGAGCAACCAGGATTATATGTAGTTTCTTTACATATTTATAAATCCTGATTTTGGAAAGAATGTATCTCTGTATTTCAAAGAATAACAGGAATGTGATGCTATAAGAAAGAAATGAATGTTTTGTAAATGGTTTTAGGAATTAGCACGAAAATTAATCTTGAACATTACTTTTGTATATAAAAATATTATTTGTGAAAAAATAAAAAGTAACTGAGATAAAAACTGTGAAAGCTAACTATACTCTTCATTGCTGTAAAAGGAATGGCAAATAAAAAAGATATTCAAATGCAATGGAACCAAAGTCAGCAACACATCTTGTAATTTCTTTTCCTTTCCTTACATTAAAAATAACCTACTCTTTCTTTATATCTGTATCTTATATTCACAGTTATTTGAACATGAATACACAAACACATTATCATTATCCTTGCATCTTCCTCATATGACTAGACAGGAGAGGGAGGGGTATAAATTATAACACTACATTCATAAATAATTTTGTTGTCAGCATAGAAAACATGTTAAATGTACACACAGTATATCAGACAAAATTAACAAAACTTGCAAATTCTTACAACGTTCTGAACACCAGTATCTCAAACTATAATTGAAAATGGATTGAAAATTATGGAGTTACACTATACTCACACTGCATTTAATTTTCTTAATAATATATATCTGTGTCTTGAATACAAAGTTCTCATTTGTTACATTCATATAAGTAGTAGGCCCCAGTACCATCCTGACAAATATAAATTATACCATTATTACTGGCATTGATATTACTGAACTATATAAATATTCATAACACAGAACATAAACAACCATTACACTTCATAATACATTTGCATCTCAATGAAATGGAAATAAAGATACCGGTTCTACCACCATGTAATGTGCAATGTTTATTTCAGTTAACAATATTATTAGAAGGCAATTTTTTTCAAAGCATGGCAATGACCAACATCTGAATCAGTTCAACTAAAATACACAGCTTCTTCTGGTTTATAAATGTGAGACGGTCACACCTGTCTGCCCCCACTGAACAACTTCAGGATAAAAACTACAACAGTAAGAGACATCCTGATACCATATTCAATAATTATCTTTCTCTGGTAGTTACAACAGGATTTTCAAATGAATTTCTTCAGTAGATGTAACATTACCCAATTATAGCTTTAGCTAACTTAGTGACCAATTGTAAAACATCTATTGAAGCTACATTTGGAATAAATTTTAAGAAGCATCTGTCCCAGGCATATACACTGTGTGATTATATATATACCAGATGTGACCATTAAGGTTGTATGAGTATGAATACAACACCACTGAACTTTTCACACTTACGTCTCCAAGGTGATAAAAGTAATTTGCTCACGTGTCAGACATGAGTATCCTTCTGGATGTGTAGTGTCTCCATCTGCCGAAGAATAAATGCCACTGTCTGTTGACGCACTTCTCCCACATGGTCTCTCAATGAGTGGAGTTCTCTGTAAGCATCCTCCAACTGCCGTAACAGGAACTCGTTTTCTTTCAGGAGACGCTGCTTTGCCTAAGGGCAGAAAGTTTAAAAGTAAAGTTTAACTCTCTTCAAGGGCAAGTAAAACTAGAGAACAGCAAAATCATGACACACAATGTTCAAGCTGAGATTTAATTAGTGAAAAATCACACAAGTCATGCTGTGACCAGCAACGGAAGCAACACTGTACAAGTCAAAGTCAGCCAATCACATACAGATAAGTGAATGTGAATCTCATTCAGATGGACTGAAATACCATAAGTTCCAAAAATAAAAATTAATCCTATTTTATATGTATGAGAATAATAATGAAATTAGTAGCAATCTTCATTTCCAATTATTTTCAGAACATAACCTAATTTAAGCTTTAAGATTTTATTTCATAGATTGTATAATCCTGTATAATATAAACATGAAATCACATTTTTCACTTCACTGCCACTCATATGCAAGTTCTGTCTTGTTTATTAATTGGATCTTTTAGGTTATGCTCATCTTGCAGCTCAAAACTGTAAATTGCTATTTTAGGAATAAATAGAAATACAGTGATATAACTGATAAATATTTACAATTTCTGATGATTACATTTACAGAAGATATGGTAGAAACCCTTCTAGATACAACCATAGCACGCATTGAAGTAGTTGCTACATTGCACAAGCTGAAACATGACTATATGTTCTTACCATTAGCATAGAGTCACAATTAATGATTTTTACATCCAGACTTTTATGCACATTTTTTTACATTGTTTACAACATTTACACAATATTTACCTCCTCTGCTGCTGAAAGTTTCTGATTCAGCAGCTCCAACTGTTCACTGTGGCAGTGACAACTCAGGTGGTTTGCTAGAGGTGGTGCTGGTGCAGTCATGGCTGGGGCAGCTGTGACTGATGACTGGTGGGCCAGCGGTGGGTAATATACCGTGGAGGAATGTAAAAATGGAGGATGTATATGTGCCTGTCCATCCTGTACTCTGTAGTTATGAGAACATGTACTTTCTGGGCAACTGTGCTGTGTCCTGAGACGAGATGTTGGTCGGCTACGTGAGGGTACCAAAAGGGAGTCACTTATCTTCCTTCTAGGCCCAGCCCACATTAGTGTAGGCTTTGGACTCGGTGGTAAAGAGCCTCCCCCACTGTCAGAATATTCAACCCCAGACGCTGTCTGCTGACAAGGTTCTGAATCACCAACTGTTGAAGAAGAGGTAGTTGAGTATTTTGGACTGGGTGGAGAAGATTCTGATTCAGAAGCACTTGACTTCTTCTTGCGACGAAACTTCCGTCTTGATGTTAACGCATGACTACTAGGTTCCCCTGCATAAAATAAAGTTATTTATTAGCTAGAATGCTCAAGAAACAAAGTACTTGCCCCAATGATGGCAGAATCTAGTGTGGGATTTTAATCCTAAATACACATTTAAATGAATAGCCTGGTTGCACAAAGCTTAAAGACATTGATGAAAGACTCTCGGGCAACAAGCCGCTTCAGGTGGCTGAATGGTGAATCAACCATTTCTTCCGCCAACATTTCGAGAGCCATCTCTGCTCTTAAAGACATGTTTGTCCTGCTTAGAGGATACCGACTAAAATACATGGATGTGTTCACAGTTCTTGAAAAATTGAACATGAAATCTTTGAAGTGTCAGTTTTATTATATAAGTTACCAAAGATCTGTCCAAAAAAGGAGGTATAGCTCCTCTCTTCCTTGACCTCGGCACTAGATGGGGGTGAGTGGTCAGCATCACGCCCCGGCCGGCTTTACCCCCGGGAAAGGACCCCGGTACCCATTGTAGAGGAGGCTGGGTGGGCCCCAGAGCCGGTCTGGATGCAGAGGCTAGAGGAAAAATCCTCTGCCCCCGTCGGGGATCGAACCCCGGTCGTCCAGCCCGTAGCTAGTCACTATACTGACTGAGCTATCCCGGCTCATTCTTCTGGGGCATAGCGCTATGTAAAGTGGTAGATATCGACCAATGTTTCAGGGGAGCTTGTTGTCTTCACAATCTAAAGCAGGTCTGCATTTCTAAGAATTCTGGTTTTAGCGAAAAAGATATTTTCTGTAGTGACAGCTGACATTCATGGCAATTGTGTGATAAATGAGAAAACTGCATATTCTTGCAGTAACAAACAAGGTGGAAGTTACGAACTGAAACTGACAAAAACACAGATGTTTCTGCCTACCTGAAGAAGGGTTAATCCTTATTCGACATTCCATCACCACCAAATCCTTGCAATGTTTGTGAGCATTGATGCCGCAGTCTCGACACTTGTACCCTTGTCTGATGAGTCCCCATAACTAAATAAGAAATAATGCAGTGTTATAGCAAAGAGATCAGTCATGTTTGTATCTTAAAACGGTTATCCGTAAAAGTTTTGCTACTTACCAGACCAGCACAATGTGCACAGAAAGTAGGCTTAAAGTAAGTAGTCTCATGGAATTCGTGTTTGAAACCACTTTTTAGTGCATGGCAATTGGCATGAATAAAATATTTTTTCATTTCTTCTTGACTTATCATGCCATCACTGAAAAACAGAATATGTGATTAAGCAGTTTAGCCTAATACCAACTTAGCCCACACAGATACTGAATGCCAAGTTCTGATTTATGACCTAAGGCTTATTGTAAGATGGTACGCAAAACAAAATTGATTTAATGATTGCAGAAATTGTGTATTAAATTGATTGATTTGGAACAGTACTTTATGATTCAAATCTTTAAAGGTTGTTTCTTATTGACATTCATGCACTAGTGCAATTTTTGGTACTTGTGGGTTATCGGGACACATCGCTTTAAAAAGAGGTTAGGTTAGGTTAGGTTAGGTTAATGTGTGTGAATAAATGACATATACTGGAAAGTTATTATATTTTATTTCAATAAATGACAACCTAACCTAACCTAACCTAACCTATTTTTAAAGCGATGTGCCCCAATAACCCACAAGTACCCAATTTTTATATGACTCAACATGCTTTTTTTATTTATCATGAACACTTAATACTTTTTCAGATTCTGAATATATCGAGTAATGGATCTGTTTGATATTAACTCTTAAATAACATGTAACTAAAAATTTTGTTTTAACTCACATAATTACATGATGTCCATCAATATAAGCTTACAGGTCCTCATCTGAAGAAAGCAAAAAATTGTAAAAATATATATGAGCGGCAATATTATTACTCACTGATCTGCGTCCAAGACACAGAATGAGGCTATGAAGGGAAAGTTCCCTGCAACAGCTTCAAATTCGTCATGAGATATGTAGCCATCTCTGTCACTGTCATAATTCTTGAACACTGCCTCTACCATTGCATTCACATGCTTTTCTATTGTCTGTGGGTCAGGTGGCAGACATGGACTGGACGCCCATTCGGCAAATAGTACAGATTGTGTTGGAGAGCCCTGTGGCTGGAAAAAAGACAATCAAATTTCAACAGATCAGTTTCAATAATCTAATATCTGTTTACATTATCTACCAATGTACACCACAGCATCAGTCAGACTTAACAGAATTATATATATATATTTTTTTTTTCCCCTTTGTATTTTGCTGATTCTACATGTGCAAGTAATTTTAGCACATTTTTTTTCAAAACCCAATCTTTTGACATCTGCAAGAATTCCTGTATTATTGCACTTCTTTCTTGATTAACATGTAAATAACTGATTCAGCTCATTAAATTCTAGTCAATTATTTTTTTCTCTTAGAATTTTATTACCGTGAATTCAAAAGCGAAATTAAAGGAATGGATTTTTCTTCAATCACTGTGAACCCAAAACAAATCATATGTTTATATATGATGATTCTTTAAAAGTTTCTTTCCAACACACTTTAATTACAATTAACCTAACAAATATTCCAGATATTTCAGAACACACTTTTTAACTTTAAAATTCAAATATCCTGAAGTTTAACGCAACACTGAAACTAGCCAGATAGACTAATTAAATCCACAACACAAATCCAAAAATTGGCATATTCTCAACACACATACTTCATAATATGTTGCTACTTACAGACGATGAGTTTCGGGGCTCTCTAGCCAATGACAATTCATAGATTTCATCATCAGTATAGGAGAGATCAAGTGATAACTGAAAAGAAAATACAGTCCTAATCGGTCCACAAATTTCTCCGCAATAATAAAAAATCATAATATACTAATACTTTCAAAACTATAATATTGATCAAGAGTAATTTATATGACTCAACATGCTTTTTTTATTTATCATGAACACTTAATACTTTTTCAGATTCTGAATATATCGAGTAATGGATCTGTTTGATATTAACTCTTAAATAACATGTAACTAAAAATTTTGTTTTAACTCACATAATTACATGATGTCCATCAATATAAGCTTACAGGTCCTCATCTGAAGAAAGCAAAAAATTGTAAAAATATATATGAGCGGCAATATTATTACTCACTGATCTGCGTCCAAGACACAGAATGAGGCTATGAAGGGAAAGTTCCCTGCAACAGCTTCAAATTCGTCATGAGATATGTAGCCATCTCTGTCACTGTCATAATTCTTGAACACTGCCTCTACCATTGCATTCACATGCTTTTCTATTGTCTGTGGGTCAGGTGGCAGACATGGACTGGACGCCCATTCGGCAAATAGTACAGATTGTGTTGGAGAGCCCTGTGGCTGGAAAAAAGACAATCAAATTTCAACAGATCAGTTTCAATAATCTAATATCTGTTTACATTATCTACCAATGTACACCACAGCATCAGTCAGGCTTAACAGAATTATATATATATATTAAAGGAATGGATTTTTCTTCAATCACTGTGAACCCAAAACAAATCATATGTTTATATATGATGATTCTTTAAAAGTTTCTTTCCAACACACTTTAATTACAATTAACCTAACAAATATTCCAGATATTTCAGAACACACTTTTTAACTTTAAAATTCAAATATCCTGAAGTTTAACGCAACACTGAAACTAGCCAGATAGACTAATTAAATCCACAACACAAATCCAAAAATTGGCATATTCTCAACACACATACTTCATAATATGTTGCTACTTACAGACGATGAGTTTCGGGGCTCTCTAGCCAATGACAATTCATAGATTTCATCATCAGTATAGGAGAGATCAAGTGATAACTGAAAAGAAAATACAGTCCTAATCGGTCCACAAATTTCTCCGCAATAATAAAAAATCATAATATACTAATACTTTCAAAACTATAATATTGATCAAGAGTAATACCTTGCAAAATTCCACAAAATATCAGGAACATTGATCACTAACATAACCTCAAATATCATAATGCTGTTTTATTTGTAATTAATAATCTGATATTCTATACTCCTACTTCTTTACAACTGGATAAGTGAAAAATATGTGTATCTCTTCACATGCACTTACAGTATTGCCAAAAGTCACTTAAGGATGAAGCATATAATATTAAATTTAAAAATTGTGTTCGATCAGGTGTCCATTTTACCTGCATACAAGTGAAATTCCCACTTCTGGTAAAATAATTCTTTATGTCGCTAAATTCTTGTAACATTTATGTGCTCAGCAAAAATTATTTTATCACACAAGTAAAACCAAGATGGACAAAATATTACCGTAGAGCAAATCGGTTGCCACCAATGGGAGTTACGTCCCTGAAAGCGACTGTGACGGACAAAATATTACCGTAGAGCAAATCAGTTGCCACCGATGGGAGTTACGTCCCTGAAAGCGACTGCGGTTGACGATTTAACTTAAAGTCTGTAAATAAAAAAATAGCTATACCCTGAGCATGTTGACAAGATCCATGTTGGCATTTATGGGTGTCACAGAGTTCTGCAGTTCCTCCAGTTCTTGAAAGATCAAAGACAGCTGCGCCATTTTACGGATATTGATCATTTCCCCTTCTATGGTGTCAGGTAAGGCCACATGTAAGGAGATCAAGTCCTTCAAGTGAATACCACTACAAAATAAAATAAAAAATGTGGTTACTTATGACTACATTTTATGGTCTACTACAGACCAAAAGATGTTAGTACCATTTCTTGGCCGAGATGAGGAGGAGGAGGACCAGTAAATGTTGTTATGTTTAATTTGGCTAAATAAAAGATAAAATTATCTTCTGGACGGCCAAAGAAATCACACACTTCACTTACAGGATTGGAATCTTGAATCCTTTGCACTTGGCAAGTTTGCGCCGATAGTTGCTGAAGTTGTTGCCTGAAGATAGTAATTCAGTGAGGTCTGTTAGTAACTTTTTGCTTTCAGCTGAGAGACAAGCCATAGTTTTGGAGAGTCGAGCCAGAACACTATGACTTACACTTCCTACCACTGCCATCAATGAGTTGAAGTTCTGTAGCTCCAGGAGTTTCTGTGAACAAATAAGCTGCATTAAATCTCGTCTCATGTATGTCAGTATTACTCACTCGCAGGTACAGAAATACGTCCTTATATAAATTGTAACTCAGGCTGTAACACAGTATCAATTTTCTCACTGTTTACTGTGCGGTAGATGATTTTTGTGTTCGTTGAACTGACTGCACGACACAAAAATTATATTGTCTGTTTTTGTACATAAATATTATAATTTTAATAATCCATGCACTTTAATCATATACTTTGCAAGATAAAAATAAATTTCTATGATTTAACAAATGTTTCATGTAACCTTCGCCAAACGACCTCCAACCCTCATAGCCACTGACAATATGAAACACACAAGCATGGGATATTTGAGGTTAAATATCTCATCTACCATTATCTTAAACTAAATCCTGAAATGGTGTTTTACTTTGGGTCCAACATTTGACTTGACTTCAAAATATGTATTAAATCTCACCTTGTCCAGAAGGGTATTTCACAAAAAATTTAATTATCAATCAGTATAAATTAAATCCAGACAAAGAAGACTACAAGTTGACATACAACAACTCTAAAATTCAACTTCCAAATTCTGATAGTTCAAATAATGTCAAAGAGATGTCAGTAGGGTTAAAAAAACAATGCTGCACTGCACTAAGACCAAAATATAGCCCATTCATCCTCAGAATAATGTCATTTTAAAGGCAGGGAAAGAATTTCATCTCACTAATACACGCATACCACTGCAACATCTATGAATTTGGTTATGACGTCAGCTCGCTGCTGGGGCATGGTGCGACTCAGGACCATACACTGGATCCACTGAGTCAGACCATTGAACATCATCACAGATCTCTCGAGCTTCGGAGTATCACGCAGAGAGCCAGAATCTGCGTACTTCTTGAGATCGTGGAACTGTGGAAAATAGTACATATTAGCCATTAACACGAGAGAGACACACATTTTAAAACAATACCTATACTTAAATCTGAGTAAAAATTTATTTCGTACTGTATCTAGTGAGAAGTGACTACATTCATAGCAGGAATTTATTAAAACTAAAATTACATATAAAATTTTAAAATAATCTGTATGATCTTTCCCATTACCCACATAATCCATCTCTTTTTGGAACAAACCAGTATTCAACACTTCATTATTATATAATTTCAATTTGTTTTCTCCCCTCAGAATGACACTAAATTTTTGTTCATAAATAACTGGTAAAATTATGGCTTACATCTTTGAATTT
This sequence comes from Zootermopsis nevadensis, assembly GCF_000696155.1. The sequence continues at coordinate 475,879 of NW_019059902.1, forward strand.
TTATGTGAGTTACAAGTATCACCTATGACGAGTGAAATCTCTCGGAATGGATTTTGTAAACTAATACATTAGAATCTAATTAGCTCTGATTATTATATGGAGAAATACAGGATTTGCATATTTTTCTTAATTATTTTAGGACATCAATAAAAAAGTAATTAATACAAGTAAATGTTGTTAAACATCCTTCATGCTTTGTAACATCAAAGATTCTTGACTTGAAACATAGAAAACATTAGTTATATTACTGACAACCTGTATTAGAACGAAAATAAATGCATGAATATACATATAATCAAATAAATAAAAATATGAAGATGTCTGTCTTCTGGGCGAAACCTCAAACCCTACAAATAAAAATATATAAGAAACATTTTGCCAGAAAAACTTACAGTTATCCTCCTAATGACTTTGTGTTCCAAATAAGTGATGTGTTCTGCTAACTGCATTGGCTCCAGATGGTTAAAAACAAGAGAAACTTTGCAAGAATGTTCTTTATTGAGTGATGCTTGTTTCTCTGCGAGACTGCTGTTGCGGATAGACGCGTGTCGCATCCAGTCATAAGACGGCACCTGGGATAGGTCGACCAGCTCGGCTGATGTAGGAGTCAGGAGAGACTGGAACGTCTCAAGCGTCCCTGCTAGACCATTCTCGATATCAAAGTGCATTGGAAATTGAAGAATCCAGTACCTGGAATATTAAACACAGAAATATGGGTACTTGTGGGTTATCGGGACATATCACTTTAAAAATAGGCTAGGCTAGCTTAGGTTAGGCTAGCTTAAGTTAGGTTAGCTTAGGTTAGGTTAGGTTAGGTTAGGTTAATGTGTGTGGATAATTGACATACACTTGAAAGTTATTATATTTTATTTCAATAAATGACAACTAACCTAACCTAACCTATTTTTAAATCGATGTGTCCCTATAACCCACAAGTACCTAAATTTCTTCTGTAGGTCCTATGGCCCTCCTTAATAACGTCATCAACATTTTGAATGCAAAAATGCAAAGGAATACATTTGGAGAGTACGATTTTCCAGTACTGTACATGTACATAAATCTAAATTATAGCACACATCCTCTGTAGGCTAGACTTTATTTCTGTCTTATTAACTCACAATAAAGGGCAAATTTATATTTTAGTACAATATACCAGTGGCTTCAAAACGTTTAGTCTGTGGCTTCCTGGGTACAAATAACGGTACTTGTGGGTTATCGGGACACATCACTTAGGTTAGGTTAGGTTAACTTATGTTAGGTTAGGTTAGGTTAGGTTGGGTTAGGTTAGGTTAATGTGTGTGGATAAATGACATATACTTGAAAGTTATTATATTTTATTCCAATAAATGACAAGTTTTGTGTCCTGATAACCAACAAGTACCCAAATAACAATTTCTGAGGGCCACAACCTGTAACAACTATTAAACTATTTAATGTGGCTCTTAGTCCCCGCCCCACAATAAATGCTCACAGCTTCCTGGGGCAGTGGCTCTGGGAAACACCCCCTGAACATACAAAAGAAATTACCTGATGGCATGGCAGATTCTGGTTTGGTACTGGAGAAGCAAGCAAACTTCAGGTGACGTTGTGGCATGGCTGTGTGCACATCCTTCAATTGTACAGGGTGAAATTTCACCAGCCCTTTTGTGCAACGCCATCATCTGTTCAACCAACTTTGCTGAAGAGGTAAACCACCGATGCATTTGGAAAACCACCTTAGGTATGGTGGCGACTGAAGGTGAAAGGTCTCCATTATAGTCTGGAAATCAGAATGTAGTAAATTATTGAAAAAAGGTTTTCCATCTCTTACATCCTTAAAACTGTTCAACACGAGATTATTCTCTATTAAACTTATGCTTCTATACTATATCATCATCAGGGCAAATCGCCCTGATGACGGAGGCAGTATGACCTCTGAAACGTTGTTAAACTTCTACCAGACTACACAGCGCAACAACGCAGAAGACAGAAATCTTCATCTTCGTCTATTGTATGAATGGAATTAATTATAATAATTTTATAATATCCTGTTCTAACCTAAACATTAGATGTTCTGCTTTTAGGTTATGATCGTTCAGTATGATCAGTACTGGTAATGAGTGATGCGGTAAATTTATACGGCAAATTTCCCCTCACACTGTTCAAAAAATTCTCCAATGTAAAATTTAATAAAAATTATTTAATCCACTCTCAAATTGTTTCGTAATACAGACAGTTCGCGTAATTTTAATAGGTGCTCTGCGGGGTTAAGAACACAACTAATAACTGGGATAATGACAATGATGCTTGTAGAAGAAAAATGTGGAAATTACTTACCGAAGACATTGACCATTAAACGAGTAAGTTCAGGTAGAGTGGCAGCCCTGATGGGGAGTCCAGGCAACACTGGCTTGTCATCTTCCAATAAAATGTCATTGCCGGCATAGAATGGTGTTGACTGCACCACTGAAATAATAATCAGTCTGAATCACTTCAAATCTTGTACTCTGTCTACTGGCATTTCATAAATCGATCATCCTTCGACAAACAATATCGATCTCGAACAGAATTTATGTTCCTGAAATGCGAACGCCTTGAAGATTGAATTAATCTGCCTTGTAACCAGAAAAGTAGGTATGTGGAAGTTTATATAAATTTCCACGGAATAGAGATTAATTAGCCTACAACCAAGTAGCGAAACAAAATCAATAAAGAATTTAATACTGATATCAAAGTTCATGCTGTGATATTGTGTGAATGGAAAAGAAAGTAAACCTGTCTTTCTAAGTCTGCTGCCATCATGTAATGCACATAATACAAGACACTTCTTATGGACGTATGATAAAAGACGCGGATCGAGTATTGATTTTCGATATGTGTTGACACATCACTGACTTTGGATGGAATGTCATTTTCATTTAGGTTTCGTGTGACTGAAGGAATTTATTTCGAGACCTCGAAGAAATGTTTATAAAATTGTATTTTAAAGTATTTATTTTATTTATTTAGTGTTCTGTCTGACGACAGGTCCATATGAACAGGATCCTTCCTTCCTTTTCTCGGACTGGGACCTGTTCATATACGTTCTTGGCAGATGATCCAGAAGTGGTTTGCCATTGCCTTCTTCTGTGTGTGAATGGAGTAATTGTTGGGATGCCACGGAGAAACCGGGGAAGACCCCGGAGGA
>NW_019059902.1:493459-529184 GCF_000696155.1 Zootermopsis nevadensis
AGGCATTTTCGCGTTGTAACAGATGAAAACTTCTTCCTAAAAACCAATGATTATTCTAACACTTACCCCCAAGCAATCCACGTGAATTCGCAGCCCCTTAGATCGTAGTACCGCTTGCAGATTGCTTCCCCAGCAGACTGAAATGTCTGTCGCTCAATCCACATAACGTTACACAGTCTCCTTCACCCCAAATATCCATGGCAACCGAAACAAGTGCTTGCCAGCTTGCGCAAGACGACAGAATTATAAGCTTTAGTCCAACAACTGATCATTCAGCGCACATGCCATCTAGACAAACAGCAGGTGAAGACACTAAAGCCAACATGGTCACCACCAATGTCAATCATTTTGTTTGGTGACATTTCAGGTTCTCACGGGGTTAGTACGCAGACGACTGTCTTCTGGGGTGCTGTGCCGTATAGTCTGGTAGAAGTTTACTGAAAATTTCAGAGGTGCGTGCTGCTTTCATCATCAGGGCGACCGCTATCACACGAATTTTTTAAACGTCGCTAAACTTCTATACAGTGGAACGAACCAGAAATGGGCCATATTCTTTTTTATCTTTCCGATTCAGGGATCAATTACTGTTCACGTGATTTACCGAGATGTAAAAATGGAGTTTGAGTAGCGTACTTCATACTCATCTCAATATTTCCAAATGTATTTGAACTCTGCTATATTTTCGAATGATTTATTAGATATACCTTAACTGTCTACAGGTAGCTAACAAATCATTATAAAATGTAACAAAATTAAAATATTTTGTAACGACGTTAAGAAATCAAAATGCTGTGGCGTATCTGAACCTACCGTCTTCACATTCATACTACCCTTATCAAGAAGACGAGCGAGCGAAACCTGGGAACCCTCTAAAAATACTATGTTCTTTCACCACCCGAAATAAAGTTTCTCTCTCTCTCTCTCTCTCTCTCTCTCTGAGATAAATACCGCTTTTTTAAACTTTGGTAGGTGCTGAGAAGAAAATGCTATTCTAATTCATTTTCAGCAATGGTTTTCATAAATATCGCCATAACACTGTGTATTCTGAAAGTTGTCACCTCCTTTGGAAACGCCCTGTAGCTGTGGACTGCCAGCATCACTCTGTAACCAAAGCACCTTTAATTTCTGACGTAGCCTTTGAAGTGTGTAGGTGATCAACTATGCAAGGCGACTGCAACCCACGACATTATTACAGGCTCACTGAAGGAATACTATTCCTCCAACTTCGGTACCATCGACCTTTGACATCTCTGAACTCCACACGATAGAAACGTCTGCATTTCAAACAGCCACAGGGCGGTTTTCCTATGAACTACACGTCTTGCAATTCAGGGGTAACGATACGTTAGACCAGTGGTATTCAACCTTTTTTGTTCGCGTACCCCCAGATATAATTTCTCTTCAACTTTGTACCCCCAAAGTTGTTGGTGTATAATTCAAGTTATACATAGTATATAATCTACATCTAAAATAAATTAAATAAATTACATTACTGATTATTCAGTGTTTATCATAAAATAATATATATATTTTTAAAAAATAGTGTAGTTGCGTCATATTGTGATTTATTGAATTAAAATTAAATTACTTGGTATTCCGTCAAATCGATTTACAGTTGGAACAGTAACTGTTCCAACTGTAAATCGATTATTCGATATGGAACAAAGAATGATATTTTAATTATCTTATTTTAAATACATTGTGATTTGACGGAATACCAAATAATTTAATTTTAATATATATTTTTTTTAAATTTCACGTACCCCCTAAGATGTCTTCGCGTACCCCCAGATATAATTTCTCTTCAACTCTGTACCCCCAAAGTTGTTGGTGTATAATTCAAGTTATACACAGTATATAATCTACATCTAAAATAAATTAAATAAATTACATTACTGATTAATTAAAATTGTTCTTAGAGAAATAGGATGGGGTGTCATGAACTGGATTCATCTTGCTTAAGATAGGGACCAGTGGCGGGCTGTTGTGAACTTGGTGATGAACTTTCGGGTTCCATAAAATGAAAGGGAATTTCTTGAGTGGGTGAGCGACTGTTGGCTTCTCAGGAAGTCCCCCGCTCCATGATGTGAGTAAATAAGCACGTAAGGCGTAAAGATCCGAGTATAATGAGGGCGTCTTGCCAGAGAATCTGGCCGAAGTTACGAGCACATCAAGTTGAAGTAACTTACCGAGAATTATAGGTACATAAATGTGTAAGCTACACATAACTGATGTCAAACTAGTGATTTTGATCTTGAAAAGTTTTATATATTGATTTTTTTTAGAAGAGAGCGATAAATTGTAATCAGTATTATTTATTTTATTTTTAAACTAAACAAGTAAAATATCATAGAAAAATTATAGCTGAATAGTAAGATTAATTTCTGCGTCTTTAACAAGAAACCGTTCTTCTAGAAGGGCCATGTGAAACTATTATTTATTTCAGGAACACAGCACCGGAAAGCAAGTGTCACAAGGACGGGACAACATTTTCAGCACCGCGTATAAAAAAGGGCGAGTTTATTTCCGTTGATTTTGTAGACCGATATTTGACTCAGATCGGGTAAAGTTTGTATCACTTGGCGGTCAGTCAAAGTTCCAGACGTAATCCTGTCTTTTATGTTTCATACAGAACGGATTTATATCTGCACTACACTCTTGGCTAATAGTTGTTAAAATCACGTCCAGCACAAAGAGAGGATAATTTAATTACGACCCCCGTCTGAATAATATGAAAAAAGAAATTCGATCATATTAAGACATATTAAAATTTTAGAAAGAAATAAAAGTATCTTTTAACAGTGGCTGTTACTGTTCTATATTGTGACATTTATTCAGGAATAAGTAAAAATACTGTATCTTCAACTTCAAACATTTGCTAGAAGCATCTTTATAGTGAACATGCATCTACAACAGACTTAAATCTACAAATTAATTGGCAATAATCCCAGAGCTCATTGGAGCTTACCCCAGATGACACTTCTCAGCAACAAATCCACTTCAAATTAAACGCTGAAGGACTTACTCACATGGGAGCTCTACGGTCACAGAACGGACTGTTTAATTAAATAAGCAAAGTTGTTGTCTAATCATCTGAGGGCAACAGACTTTGCCGTTATCACCGACGGGAATACGCGATTAACCATCGAAGACAGTGACTTTTCAAGGTCTCATGACGGCGATATGCAGACGAAAGCCTTCTGGGTAACTTCGTAGTTAAGTCTAATAAAAACTGACTGACGCTTCACAGACGCGTACTGCCTCCATCATCAGGACGATGGAGGTAGAACACTTCTGAAACGTCGGTCATTTTCTACGAGACTAAACGACGCAGTATCTCAGAAGGATTTAATCTTAATCAAAGACAGGTCTGCGACATGCAAGCGAATTGTGTGAGCTGGAACGTTCATTTTTTCCCTTCGTCTATTTAACGACGCTGAATAATTTATGTGACGAAACCATGATTACGCTGGTTAATTAACTTGGGAAATGTGTGAAATGAAACGGTCGCGGTCTATTTCAAAATTACTATTATGGCTATTACGTAACATCGAGTCCGATCGGATAAAAATGAAACTTCGCATTCTGGATACCCACATTCATATCTCGGCCCAGACATCGGCTATCTTCACTAAGGCGTTCAGCGTTTTCCTTAGCAAATCCACGTAAACACTCGGACATCGCCTTTGATTAGGCTTCAAATGTTTCGGTCCACACCCCTTCCAATTCATGATTCAATAACCACATCATCATTCGACGCACCATCGTCTAAGCTACTGATAGCATCGTTAAATAAACAATCAACCTACTCCTAATATAACAGCCAATGTCCGTTCGTACGATGCAGAAAAATGTACATTAAGTTCTGACAGTAGTGACTCGGGTAGCAAGAAATATTAATGAAAGTATAGTGGTGCCTACGGTGGGGTCTGGTGGAGTATGCGTTTGGCGGGAGTCTGGAGTCAGTCGCCATGAGGATCTTTTCGCTTTCAATTCGGTTTGTGAGAAAACTTTATAAAATTTTTGTACTTCTACTGCGATCTTCAAAAATATTTCTGCAGCAAACTGAATTAATGTTTCGTCTTTCAAATCACACGAGACATTATTGATGGATCAGAAAGGGAATCTGCAAGACTACAGAAAATATGTCGAAACACGAACTTTGGAAATGACAGGTCATTAACGATGAGAAGGGAGGGATAATTAACCAGGAGAATAATTGACTGCTTTCATTTCCTCAGTACTGATTTTAAATTAACACAAATTCAATACGGGTTCAAAGCACCAAAATATGTCCCTGGGGCAAATACAAAAATTATCTTATTTTACGTAATGTCTGGTGTATAATAAGACAAAAATATGCATAGTTTGAAGATGGCTGTCTTCTGGGTTGCAGCGCCGTGTAGTCTGGTAGAGGTACTTGCTGCCCCAAATCACCTCCTAAACGTCGGTAAACATCTACCAGACTACACGGCGCTGCAACCCAGAAGACATGTCGGTATGAGAACCTGAAATCTCACTATATATAGAATTATACGCGAGATCGTTTATGGAAAATGGCTATATAAATGTGACAGGCCTATTATAATTTAATAGACGCCCTATATGCGTGTCAGTGTGTAACAGGACTGTGTTATGTGTGACTGGCAAAGCTCTCTCTCTCTCTCTCTCTCTCAGTAATGATGCTAGCTGCCAGAATATTCTATCGTACAAGTGATTCTAAATTAAACTGTTCTTTTAATTACTTCTGAAGGAAATAAAAGCAAGATATGGTTAACGTAAAAGAAAAGTCAAGGACTGAAATGCGAACTGTAGGATCCCGTTTAATTTCAACGGGTTCTTTACACTAATTTCTGATTAAGATAGTCAAAATTAAGGATAATTAATGGGCTGGGAGTCTAGCACGAACGTGAGAGACGATAAATGGATATAACGTTTTGGTCGGATAACCTGTGGGCCGAGACAAATTGCGAAACGCAGTCGAAGATGAAAGTATATTATTAAAATGAATGTAAAATACAAAGGGTTTAGTGGTGTGGAATGGATTCGTCTGACGCAGTCTCCTGATTCTGCCAGAGACGGGGAAAACTACGCGAATATTAGTGAGGAAAAGAAAACGTGAAAATTCTCTATCAACAGCTGATAAAACAGATATGACCTTGGCATTTTTCCTGGCGCTGCATAATTTGTTCTCATTCTTCCCATCGTTTCACTGGTCTGAAATTAACGAGCAGCTGACAAAATATTTATCTGCAGACGAGTGACGTGTTACAGTCAGGCAAGTATGAAAATTATCTTAGAATTCATGACGCAGAAAATTATGTAGATTCATAGATCATTTTAAGATGACTGTCTTTTCAGCTGTAGAGACGTGCAGCCTGGTAGAAGCTTACCGACGTTTCAGAGGTGCTTGCTGCCTCCAAAATCGCGGTGATTGGGGGCAGAAAAGACCTCTGAAACGTCGGTAAACTTATACCACACTACACTACAACCCAGAAGACAGATTTTTTAGGCGTGTACACAAATTGAAGGCTAAACTGCAGATACTTTAAATCCGCAGTTGTCAAGACATCGATTTATTCAGATATTGATTTTAAGACAAGAAGCCACAGTCAATTACTGGGCCAAATTTTAATTACTAGCTGGACTTGTAGGGACCTCACTGTCATGCACGCATTTACTAAACAGATGGCTGGTTAGGTTAGGTTAGGTTACAGCTGGCTGTACTACAGGAAGTCCATCGCGTATTAACAAAAGTCAGAGCGATGAAGGATTAAACTGAAACAGCTGTGCAAATTTAAAGTAAAAAGAATCAAACTTTTAAAACTTTTTTTCAGAGTTAAATCGCGTTTTGGCACAGCATACAGGCCCAGTCTAACATTATGATCTTCTTCTTAAGATATCTGTCTTCTGGGTTGTTCCGCCGTATGGTCTAGTAGAATGTTACTGACGTTTCAGAGGCGCTTACTGCCACCGACATCACGAAAACACATCGCCATGATAATTCCCAAATGATTCTCAATGTAAACAGCAATTATTTACCTAAACAGCGTTAACCTGTTAATCTCTGTAATGGTAAAGAGTTGTGTTTTCATTGCGGTACGGGCTGAATTATTAAATATAGTCGGCGTAGTAGTTCTTGGCCGGTGGAGAAGCTAGCGGAGCTGGCGGACGGGCCTATCTGTGTACCTGAGATGGCACGGTCAGTGCATTTCTTTTGTTTGGGCGTTCGGTCACACAAGCTCCTCAGCATTATACTATCGCAAAAGAGACTCGCTCCTAGCCTTACCCTTGAAAATTCCACCGGCCAAACACTATTGCGCCGACTATACTATGGACACGAGCTTCGGTTTTGAATGGTTAAACTTATTCAAATTTTGAACGTCTTACTTCGTATTCGTTCAAAAAACTGAGGATTAAAATTAAACCTTTGTAATTGACCCTAGTGATTATGTTGTTCACTTGATGGCAGAAGAAATGTGATCTTCAGAACGTCACGTGATTTATAAACACAGACAAATGAAAATTTCCAAAAACACGGATCAGTTTAATGACAAAAACCTTTAGACTAATCTAGTACTTACTTGGTTACTTTTAGCGAGACGTCTAGTTGTTTTCAGAACTCTGTCTGCGAACGCGTGCATCGTTATCATATACGGTCCTTATATTTTACTTTCACGCAACAAATATTTCAAGAGGATGAACGAACGTGCAGGTGTAACGCTTAACACATTTGTTACCACAACGCCCTCGTTAGTGAACTTCGCTCCGAACAGCAGCAAAATATATTTGGAAAGTCTTCGCTTACGAGTTAAACTCGAGGAAATGCGTACGAGTTCACTAAAACGTGCTACGTAGTTTTCTCCCTACTTTCCTCGTTTCATCAAGCGACAGACGACAGGACGTTCTCGTGGTTGTTAATTCCTGTCCCGGTTTGCAGATAAAATTAAGGGAAATCCAATATTTTACTACGTCCAAGGACGGGAAACAAAAGTGACAGAACGATCACGTGGTCAAAACTGCTCACTGAGGGACTTCACAGTTAGAATTTCCTTTCCTTGTTAAGAATGTTCGCATTTGTATGGTCTCTATGTAGACCCGTGCATACCAGTAATATAAATTATTGATAATGTGAGTCTGTACCTTCTATTAATTTGGATTAGCCATTTTTTATGTGTTCGTCTACTCAGGCTCCATAAAAGACGCGGTATTTCTTGATTAATTGAGCGACGTTCTCGAGAAGAGAAGGTTATCATTTAGCATGATTCATTATAAAAATGTTGATCTAGAAAATGACAATTTTACGATCAGTTTATATTTCATTCACCAAATTATAAAGCAGCCCAAATAACCCCAGCATTAGATTCCAAAAGACATTTAGTTCCAAAACTATTTTCCCCCAAAATTAATTTATTCACCACTAGTTAATATCTAAAAGTAAAAAAGTAAATAGTAAAGCTGCCCCACTATACGCCATGTAGGCGCTTAGGGGGAGAGGCGGTATAGCTCCTACTCATTCTTGACCTCGACACTAGATGGGGTGAGTGGTCAGGGTCACACCCTGGCCTTCGTATCCACTGGACAGGATGTTAGGTGAGCCCTAGAGCCAGTCTGGACGAAAAATCCTATGCCCCTGTCAGGAATCGAAACCCTGTCGTCCAGTCCGAGCTACCCCGGCTTCTATGCACCTGGTTAAAACATGAATCGCGTAATTTATTTAGTGTTCTGTCTGACGACAGGTCCATATGAACAGGATCCTTCCATCCTTTTCTCGGACTGGGACCTGTTCATATACGTTCTTGGCAGATGATCCAGAAGTGGTTTGCCATTGCCTTCTTCTGTGTGTGAATGGAGTAATTGTTGGGATGCCACGGAGGAAAACTCCGTGTTACCTAGACCACGGCCTTGCCCAACACAAGTTATAAATTCGGGCACCGCCGGGAATCGAACCCGAGACCCCCAGGATTACAAGGCCAGCGTTCTAACCGCTAGACCACCGTGTCGGTTGAATCGCGTAATAAAGTCATCTAATTCGTAATCGAATTATTGCTTCGTGATGTGACACATCCCAAAGAGAAATTGGATAACTGGAGCGCGTTTTTGGAACACCGTGTATGACCACGCCTATCAAAACAAGTTCTAACAACAGACAGGGTCAATTCAGCACCGGTCATGCGAGATTCTCTTGGCAGTAAGGTATGGACGATGGTACAGAGTTAGTGAAGTGCATGATCTCGGAGGGAGAACTCACTCTGTTTTCTTCGCAGACATTTGTATTAGGTCTTTCAGCTTTTGATCAATCCTGGGACGTGATTTCGAGTTCAGGCATCAAGAGTTTCGTCCGCCTGCACGGAGGAACACACTAGCGAAGAATCTCTTAGGATTCGTGACATTAAAGCGACTGATAAGATATCGATGTTGGTCTTCTGAGTTGTGACGCCGTGTAGACCCGTATGAAGACGCCAACCTCTCGAAGGAAGATGCTGCCTCCATCTTCACTGCTGAAGATTTAGATAGAATGTTTCTCCGAAACGTCGATATCTACCTCCAAGTCCACACGGCGTTACAAACCAGAAAACGGACAAAGACATCACCACCGCGAGAATCTCAGACCTCACATGATGATTCGTCATATGGTCTGTCAGATTTAAATATTATTATATTATGAAAATAAAAACGTTCAATATATAAATGAGTTGGATCTTTCTCATACAAAACGTAAAGGAGTCGAATCAAGGTTTGCAATTTTGAACAAAATTGTAAATTGGGTTTTCTGAAACATTCACGCTCATTTACGTAGCACTGAACAAATAACAGACGTTGTGTTTTAAATACTAGACCACGCTTTACGTAAACAATCTGGATTACAATCGGATCTACGTCACAGAACGAAACAGATAGACCGGAAGTGAAGTTTCACGTGATTCAAAACAATTAATTCGAGTGAAAAAAACAGATTGTACTTCAATCCGGCTGCTTAATTATACTGTATGAAAATTGTGACATTTCGTATGAAAGTATAACTGATTCTTATGCTATTTTAATGACGCTTCAACATTACAAAGACCAGATTGTTAAGGAAATAATCACAGTTTACTTCCAAGTTCAAAATGCAGAGTAGCTCACTGTTAAATAACGTGGTACATATGTCTCCCATTGGTCTTTTAAGAATGAATTTATATTAAGTGACATGATCAGAAAAAGAGCAGTTAATCAATAAAACGCTAGCATATAATTAATTATTTGAAACTTCCATGCAGTTTTGACAACTTACAGAGCCTTACCTAACCAATACAATGGGTTCGGTAAGTTCTATTAAAGGTTCCCGCCAAAATTACGACAATTACTTAGTCACCTTTTAATTCGTAACTCGTACAAAGCAATTATTAAGAAGATAGAACCTCACTGACCTTGATTTTATTTACTACAGACGTACTGCTGTAAAACAAATCGTACCACGCAAGTGTCAAATTGTTTGTCCTTGTATAAGGAAGTCACTGAAGTTCTGTTTCAGTCTATCACTCACAACAGAGATAATAAAAATTGGGATGGGGAAGTAAACATCACTGATTCACAGATATCTCAACTATGCTTTCACTTAATGTATTTCGTGCAATATTAATTCATCCATCAAAACACTACAATTCGTTACTCACGGAAGCAACAAAGTACATACCTGGCATTCCAAAACAACTGAAACCTTTCGCCCGTTCACACCTGGGCTGGTGTTGCGTCAATTGTTCAAAATGCTCCAAAAACACGCATACTTCACGTACAACAATCATCCACTGCTTGTTCTTTCGTCTTTACGTTACGAATTCGACAACATGGACAGTTAACTCCTCACTCCGTGACAGGTACCGTAAAAATGGTTACAAGGGCACGTCTATCGGATAGACTAATATTCCCAGAGCAATGCACATGACGAAGCTAATTCGGTCATGCGCAAAAGTATCGGATACGCGTGTTTGGCTGCTCCGTTGAACGAACAGTTTCGATAAAGCCTACAACAGCGAAGTAATGGTAGTTTTAAAAGGACACTTGAAGAAATTGTCATGTTCGTAAGAACTTGAAATCCCTTCAAAGGAAACCCATATTATTCAGTATTGCCACATCTGTATTTCCAAAAATAACATAAATTAAAGTGTACAAACAAGTAATTGGGTGTTATTTTGTATGGTTGGTACGACCGGTTATGCGACACACAGGTCCTACGGAGGGGTGGGGGTTAAAACCTCACCACTTCCGTCTAGTGCTGAGGTTAAGAATAAGCAGAATCCACACATCTTAATGGCGTAGTGGCCCTATTTAATTAAGCAAAACAATTTTACTTTTGATGTCTGTCTTCTGGGTTGTAACACCGTACTCATCTCCCTGACGATGGAGGCAACGAGGGCCTCTGAAACGTCGATAAACTTCTACCAGACCACACGGCGTAACAACACAGAACACGGCCAAATCAGTTACCTTCACACTCGCCTAAAATCTCAATTTTGTAATTTACTCAAATTATTGCAGTACAACTCAGTTTTGAGATACAAGGGCCAAGACGACGACTAGACCTAACACCTGTAACATTATTACACTACAATCAGCTACTATTACAACTATTAGCATCACAATACCAACGTCATCAAACACATGTATGTACACAGACGTCATGCGGAAGACTGCAGGCACAACGATACTTTATTTTCGCGTAATGTAGAAAAACATTCGAAGGCTTATTCCAAGGTCAACAGCCCTGGAGTATTTACTTGAATTTCACCCGGATACCCGAACAGTACCTTCAAATACATCACAACACCCTCCTCCCTAATCCTTACCTACTCATTCTTTGTGAACATCTTCATATCAAGATTTGAGGTTCTCGTGGTCTGGTAGAAGTTTTCCAACGATTCAGAGGTACCTGCCGCCTCCATAAACAGGGCGATGAACGAGTTGAAACATACGGATGGACTGACAGACACGATCAGCCCTGAAAATTGCTCTTACCACGACAGTAACACTCCACTAACCTGAGTGGCTGCGTAGACCTCCGTTAAAACACCCTTTAAAGCTGAGACTTATCTACATAACATTCAAAAATCCATTTCCTACCTCAAAGAAAACACAACGCATATCTATCGCAAAGATGAATAGGTTAATGTAGTTTACAGAAATAATCGGTCTTATCCTGAAAATCAAGATAAAATACAAAATTTCTGTTTCATAAAACACGTGTTATATAGTTACTATTTCGCTTTAAATGTTCATCTGCGTCTATTTTAAACCTTTTTGAAGCCGAAATTCGTCCAAACGATAATCATTAATCCAGACCGTACCTCAAAGAAAACATTTCACCACTACAAAGATCGATTGGTTAACGTTATTTGCTATAATAATCGATGTTTACAGAGATCAAATTAAATACGAAATGCCGTATTACATTTCTTAAAGCTGATAGCTCTAAAAGCACCTTAGCACTAGTCTTTAAATGGCTGAATGAATGTTACAGATAAATTAAAAGCTGAATAATTAGCGTAAATCTGAGTACGAACGAACTTACCAATCCCTTATAGCAGAGAATGATGCACTGAATAAGCCTATGACGCGAATGGAAGTGCCAATCGAGGGGGGGGGGAGTATAGAGGGATGATCAGATTACAGGTAAACCGGTTCCTTTATCCACGGCGGCCGACGATAAGGCAGGGCTGTCTGAGACCTTGACATTGTCTCTTCACGTGTTCGTGACACCCACTTGCATGAAACAATGGAAACATCATTAGGCAAGTCACATATTGCCAATACCTGGCCTCCTGCTATGGAATTGCGTCACGGTTCTGATAGGTTTTCGCGGTCATTGTCGCGAATGGGTAGGGGGTTCTGGGAAGTCAAGTTCATTCCCTGGTGTAGGGGTGCACAATCAGTGGCGTCGAGAGATACGACGAATTTTTCGTTCGAATAGAATTTATTTATGCGCTATAAATTCTCCATAGCACGAAGCCAACGATGCTGAACACGTCATAAAATATTTAAGGCAAGCTGGCATGTAGTTTTGTAAAGATTTTTAAAAAAAATTGCAGTTCTAATTTGACTGTTTTCTGTTTACATTAAAAGTGCATTCAGAAAGTTAAGTTCTGCTTGCGTACTATCACGTTAAGTTTTCTTACCTTAACCTGTAACATTTATTCGAAAAACCTTCCATTATAGCGTACGTTAAGAAACAATATTTGAAAATATGTACTCTTTGGAGTACACTGGCATTCGAAATGTTCTTCATATTATATCATTAAGGTCGTTGTACTGTGACTGAGGTCACTGCTGCGTCTTGAGCCACTGTTTCATTGTTATTCAATGTATTATTTTGCTTCATAATTACATAAATTACTCTAATTAAGCAGGATTTGAGGTTTTCACAGCAGAGTCCAAAGCCGCAAGACGCTACAACCCAGAAGACGGCTAAGTCTGGTATATATCACCCAATGTTTCAGAGGAGTTTACTGACTCCATCATCAGGGTGATGAGGGTAATTTAATCCTGATGATGGACGCAGTATGTCAAGTGGATTATGTTCAGGAAGGATGACTGGAATAACAGAATAATAACCACAGCTGTTTTATTACCAACAGCCTAAGCCTCGAAAGAAACTGCCATCTTCAGAATTTATTTTACAGACTACTTAAACAAATCTTATTCTTAGTAAAATAAATCTACAGAAAATATATAAAAAAAATGTCATTTCTTCCATCAATTCTTCATGTAACAGATTCTTTCTTCAACAGGTCTGCATCAAACGTGGTTCAACTCGTCCAGGAAAGTTCGACATTTTATCTTTAACAGTTTCACGGCCTCAATAAAGAGGACGTCTGGTGGCAACGCTCCTACTGATTCGATGGTGACTGAAAAAGTAAAATCGGCCGAGTAAAATTGAAGAGAAAGACGTCGGAACATTAAAATAAGAGATTACAAATATTTTATAAACGTCCGTTTCGAAAAATCGTTCTTACAAATAAAATGATTCTTGATTCTGCCCATCTTAACAGCGTCTCTGAGGTCTTCATATCGGTAAACATTTCTGCTGCAAGTGTCGTACCTCGCGTCCAAAACTTTGGCTCTCTTTATACCTGAAATGGCATTCAAATTTTACAGCATGAACACGTATTTCTAAAATTACGTCAGGAAAACACAGTGCCACAGTAAAAAATCAATTATTTCAATCATCAATTTGCGATCCAGTTACGTTAATATTCATATCTCGACACGTTAACATGTCAACTTGAAAAATTGCATTAAAACAAGTAGCAAATGTCCCATTATGAACAAGAAATAATATAACCTGAAAATTTTGAAAGAGAATAAGGCATGCGTAATTAAGAAGGTCAAGCGGTGAGAACGCTGGGCTTTTAATCCTGGGGGTCCCGGGTTCGATTCCTGGTGGTGCCCGAATTTATAACTTGTGTTGGGCAAGGCCGTGGTCTAGGCAACACGGAGTTTTCCTCCGGGGGCTTCCCCGGTTTCTCCGTGGCATCCCAACAATTACTCCATTTACACACAGAAGAAGGCAATGGCAAACCACTTCTGGATCATCTGCCAAGATCATATATGAACAGAGGGAACTTGTTCATAATGTCACCAGGGGTCGGCTCAGACCCGATGGTAAAAAAAAAGAGAGAGAAGAAGGATCATTATTTAAAATAAATAAATAAATATGGGTAGACTGAAATGACAAAGTTCTACAATTTAAATTATATTTAGTTCAAACGTCGAAGGCAAGCCCTATAATACCTTCATATTACAAGAAAGTGATTTATATTACCTTACTAACAAAGCGGTCGTCCTGGAAGTATTCAAGATAAGAGCCTAGTATCGCAACGTTGTTACGTCCTTCTTAACATGCTCTCGGCAAATGGCGCACAATCAGCGTCGTCCGCCCTGCTTCTTTATTCGCACGATTCTTCTAATAAATCTTCTCTCGGTAAGTCGAGGCACTGTATTATCATATCCCCGAAGGAAAGTCCGCTTGGCACTTCGCATTCTACTACATTAACATGTTTCACGAGACAGTCCGCTATTCACCAAATTCTAAAAGCTGCTGTTTCATTCTCTTGCCTGTATCTGATACTGGGAACGACCCGTTCTTCAGTCGTCCGCCCTGCTTCTTTATTCGCACGATTCTTCTAATAAATCTTCTCTCGGTAAGTCGAGGCACTGTATTATCATATCCCCGAAGGAAAGTCCGCTTGGCACTTCGCATTCTACTACATTAACATGTTTCACGAGACAGTCCGCTATTCACCAAATTCTAAAAGCTGCTGTTTCATTCTCTTGCCTGTATCTGATACTGGGAACGACCCGTTCTTCAAGTGCCTGAGCACTGCGGGTCCCAGCTTTTCGTTGGCTTGACCTATAGACATTTTGGTAGGACTCCTCGGACGAGGGATCGGCCCGTCGCAAGGCCTCTACCTGTACACAGGACAGCACAACACAGAAAAACGCGGACAAACATCCATGGCTTGAGTGGGAATCGAACCCACGGTCCCAGCGACCAAGCGGCACAAGGCCCACGCCTCAGACCGTGAAGCCACTGCGGACCCAATTACTCCTCACAAAGTCCATAATCCAAAAACTGCATCAAATGTAAAAGTAAGCCACTCGTTACTTCCTATTAACATTAAACGAATTTTAACAGAAAAATTTAATGCGCCTCAAAATTTATTAAAGCCCTGTTGAAGGATGATAAGATTACGATGAACAATATTATATTCATTGAACAAAACACAAAATTTTACATACCGTTTCTTTATTCAGGAGTCCGATAAAAAAACAAATAATACTTCAATCCACACGGATCATAAATCAAGATTTGTGATTAATCAACAAGTCAGTGTAAGGTCTAAAAAATATACAAAAAAACTGAAGTACACTTACCATACTCAGATTCTTCAATACCGATAACTCCGGGAGAAAAACACTTCTGTAACCTCTCAGCCTCCTCACCCTCCACATCTCGGGTAAGGATTATTTCTGGCAGAAGCCTATAGAATGCAGTAGCTGCAACATTTTACACATTGGGTTAAAACAGAAAAATAGACATGACATAACATAACAAAATACCTTTACTTATTTACCTGGTTCATGTAACTTAAATTGGCACTGTCTCATGTTATCATGTCCTTAGCCTTTGCAAAGAAACCTCTTAACACCGACCACAATTTAACCTTCTGAAGCCGAAACTCATCTGAGTAATTATTTAAGAATTCAGTCCGTACCTCAAAGAAAACACAACACTTCACCATTACAAACATCAACTGGTTAACGCTGTTTACGGTTATACTCGCACAAAACATAAATACAATATGAGGAATTATTGTTTGTTAAAGCAGATTTGACTTCGAAAGATTATTACATGAAAGAATAAATAATAATTACCAACAGGAGAGAATTTTGCATGGTCCTTGCCAATGCCTTTAACAGCATGAAGGTTCAGTTCCAATTCATGTCCTGGTCTCATCTTACTGATCAGAATATCGTCATGTACGGGTCCAACATCTCTCTTCTTGTATATGTCACCCTGACCTCCAATCGGCAACCACTTCATATGTTTCGTGTATACTGCAAAATGTAATATCGCCATAAGATGCTTCGGTACTTGTGGGTTATTGGGACACACATCGCCATAAGATGCTTTGGTACTTGTGGGTTATCGGGACACAAAACGGGGGAGTCAAATATCTGGAGTTGGATTGGCATATAATAATTTGTCATTTATTGAAATAAAGTATAATAACTTTCAAGTATATGTCATTTATCCACACACATTAACTTAACCTAATTTAAGATAACCTAAGCTAACTTAACCTAACCTATTTTTAAAGTGATGTGTAATTATTAATACAGTGTTCATAATATGAACAGGCCAGTAAAAAGTCCACTGAAATTCAGTGCAGGACGATTTCTTTCGTAGCTTCATCTCTCACATTCTATCTTCCCTTTCTTTATCACCTTCTTTATATTCCCTGCTATCACTCTCTCATTTCAGTTCACACATCACATAACAATGGCCATTTAATTTTATTAAAATTACTATAATAATTATATGCTGATTTTAAATATCCATCATCAGAGTCTCATGAAACCAAAGGTCCTCACTACAAATTACTCTCAACATAAAATAATCTGTCATCCTTTGTGATTATTTTTTTTTATCTCAGCCATGTTAAGTGTTATTTGCCAGAACATTTTCCATGATATCTGTGCACATTTCTTCTGTTGAGATAAATCAAGCACTGACTAAAAGCATCAACCTGGATTTTACACAAAATAACAGATGATCAAATCTTGTTGCTTTTACTTGTTCTGTGTTGCATTATGATGCATTAAAGTATGTTTTATAAGATTATGACACAAAGATGAAAGAAAAACTTACTTTTATGATCCTTATATAGATCATCAGGGCTTGTGGAATCCTTTGGTGCATTTGGATTCCAGGTGCATTTTACCTTCAACTGAAATTCCAAAGTGTCTTGTTCTGTTCCATCTGTATCACCTAAAATAATTTTAATATGAATATTATTTAGTTGTCAAATAAGTAAAAAAGTCTGTAGAACTCTTACAAAATGTAGAAAAGAAACAAATTACCTTTTAATTACAGAAACTCAGTAAATATTATTAAACTGGGCTAATTCCAATCTGTGGATTATACCAGAACCAACAGAATAGGTACTTTCGCCTGATGATACAAGCAAAGCCAGCTCCCAAAATGTAAGTTTCATTTTTGGAATACAGAAGGGCAGATTAAGTCTAAAGAAAGCAAAGCTGAATTGCATTATGTATATTCACCTGGTTGTCTATATTCAAATAACCGTGGATCAGCTTTTAGCGGAATAAGACCCAACCTGTGAGCCAACACCTCGTCTTGCAATAGAGATGTGTTGATATAAACAAATACCTTCTCTATGGCCATGCTAGGAACCTAGGGTAGCACAATAAATACATGAGGCAAACAAACAACATGATGGAAATTCACAAATTATATGGCATTACTACCAGACCAACAGTAACATTAGATTTTTCTATAATTAGTATCTGATACAACTGCAAAAAGTAATAAATACATGAAAGCAGTTTACCTCTGAAATAAGAAGTCTTCTAAAAGCATTTGCTATTGCTGCATGTATTCCAATCAAGTCAAATTCCATTTCTGTTTCATTGTACTTAACTATTTTCACCATAAAAACCTGAAAATGAATTTGTTTGTAATTTAAAAGATGATTAACACTATTTTCATGACACTACTAATATCAATAGGCTCATTTGAGAATGGCCATTTTCAGATAGATCACCAACTCACTTTCTTGAACTTTTCATGGCTCCATATATCATCAATGGTATAGCTTCCAGGATAGTCTGATTCTTCTGCCTAAAAAGAACCAGAGAAAAACCTCAAGAACTTTCCAAATGTAGAACATCTATCAAAATTACATTTCTGTGCCGTCTTCTTGATCATGACATCCTGCAATCTTCAGCAGGCAACACGTCATAAGAACACAATCTATTTTCATGAGGTGATGTTCCCTCAAAATTGTGAAAACTTCCTGGAAGACTACAGTCTCATGACCCACACAATAACTATCAATATTTTCACAGCCTGAAAACCTGTTCTCATATAATCACATTTATATAATCACTATTATAACAGAATCTTAAGGTCTATATAATACAATTTCCATATTTTGTGTATACTTATTATAGGTATGCAACTTCCACCACATACAAATCGCAAGCCGATATCTAATTATGAAGTTAATAAATTAAAGAAATGTACCATGTGCTGACAGAATTCTAGTACATACCCCCTTCCAGTACAATTAGGTTATGTTAAATAATTACACTACCATAAAAATTCACAAAAAAAAGTTTCTCAAAATATTATTACATTTAGGACGCCATTTTCTTTTAATATGAGCCGTGAACGTCCTTCTTCTATTACATCCATCCCGAAATTAAAGATTCGTTTTCGTAAGACCTATACACTTCACACATCGCACTCTTCCATCTTGAAACACAAGCTCATTACCACAGGTAACCCAAATCACAAATAATACCAACATTACGTTGTCCACAGATGAGCCAAGAAACCAAAGTCACACAAATGGACCTTCTTATTATTATTTAACCATGTACATGTATTTTCGTAGACAGATGTCTACACATACGTGTAACATAATTTTCTTGGAGTTTGAACAAATTTAATATCAAAATTCAACACAACTGATTGATTACATTAGTCAAATTAATATCAGACCGCATCCAAAAGTCGCTTTTAAAGCGGTAGGAAAATATTATCGTTAACATTCTGTTTCACTGAGACGAAAACGCATTCCTTTGGGGTACGAAGGGGATTAACAACAAAGTACATAAAATTAAAGGTCACTAAATTCAACATTTTTGTTATTACAAAGTAATTGAAATATTATCATATAGCAAATCATTCAAATACATCTAACACAAATGGCCACTGCATTATGTAGTTTCAATACCTGACAATACTAGGTTATATAGTATACATATACATTATTCTTTCTGTTACTCTACTTTCACTATATTTCTCTGTACAATGATGTTCGTCTTAAAACCAACACTGACATCAGTAAGCACCTCAATCTCACTCCACTATTTAAATTCTCTTTCTCCTGACATTATCATATGATTATTTTCAATATCTATTATGCACTAAATTCTAAAACATAAAGTATACCAGAAAACAATAACAATGGATTAAAAAAGCAAATGATTAAAGTGATAAGTACACTCAAATGTAAGATTTCTACCACATTTCATTATGCATGAAAGTTTTCTTGTTATCACATGTATGCTCAACAAAGAATGCAGCAAATTAATTTTTATATTTGGGGCCATCTCGGGAAGGAAAGGAACTGTTTATGTGGCAGGACTGAATATCAAGAGGACTTGTGGAAAAGATACAAAGATGACTGTGTTGCAATACATTCTACTCGCAACATCTTCAAGCAGTACACGAGCACTCATTTTTGTTTCTTCATAACTGAGAGTGCTTTTATTCTCAAATACTATCATCTATCAATTTAACAGAATATTCACACACAAACTTTTACTGGGCTCCATCTTAGAAATTATTGGTTCATACAAACTTTTACATTGTTCTAATATGGAACCCTCATTATCATCACACAATATTATGGAGATGTTTCAAAAAAGTTGTTAATAAGTAGTAAACACTAAAACTGGAATGTCAGAATTAATAAGGGGTAGTTACAAGTCATAACGCTATGTTTGATGGACATGATTCTTCACAGAATATACCAACATTAACAATATCATACACATCTCATAGTGAGAATATTATTTTCTTCAGAATATAAAAATACTATTCTAAGGAGTTCAACATAAGGAGTTGTTTCAAAACTTTCGTTTGACTTGTTTCTCTGATCTCTCCAGCAAGAAACATCTCATCTACAACAGTATAAACCTGTAATAGAATACATCATAATTAATGAAAAATTGCAGAAAATTAATAATCATTGTATCTGGACAGTAAACAATTAAATACTTGCCTTGTAGAAATTGAATACCAAATCAAGTTCACACACATTGTGAAAATATTCATTCAAGACTTCAACAAAATTGTGTATCGCTTCAAGATAACATAAATTATTGTCATTAACATCCACACAGATACAGAAATATAGACCTGCATATCTTCGGTATACAATCTTGAAGTTCCGGAACTGAAAACAGATATAATTACTATGTTACGGACTTAAAATCAAATTGCATATTGACATACATCAACCAGGCAGAAAAATGACAGTGACCACAATCCTTCCTTACATCAAAAGTTCTCACTGAGAAGGCAGCAGGGCTGGCACACAAGAGGAATCACAAACCTTCTTACTGACTTGTGACAAATTTACATCAAAAGTAACTTACTAATAATAAGTTGTGCCAACTGTCCATGATATTCAGTATCATCTGGTGGACTTACTTGGCATTAATGCCAATGGTTCATCAAGCCTGGCCTATATGGTAATTGGGAAAAGTCTAGAAGGACAGTGGGTTACATCTACATTTTACAGTAGTAACATACAATATCATCAAAGCAAAGTTTTTATTACTGTGGCCAATTGCAAAAACTATTGTCACATAACATAGTTAATTAAGAACACATAACATAGTTAATTAAGAACAATGATGCTCAAACACAACTTCTGTATGGTAGCATCTGTCCACAGACCATAACCTGTGTGTGAGATAGAAATACAGTACAGACAGGAGAGAGCCGTGTAACACCGGTTTAAAAGCCTACTCCACCCAATTAAGGTTATTAAATGTTCACCAACTAATAGGTTATGTACAACCAACTAACAAAATTGTGATAAATAAGTTGCTGGTATGAAAGGGAGTAGTGGTAGTGTATTTTGAGGTACTACAATAGTATTTTCTCAAATACAGTAATAAATATAGCGACGAAGCTCTACAGTGATTGTCTGAACCAAAAACCAACTCAACAAGATTACCAACAGTTATATGCTGCATTTGGTCTATTCATTGAAATCAATACACTCAGCTTCATACCTCTACAAAATTTGTATGTTTGGCATCTCTGACAGTCACAACTGCATGCACTTCTTCAATTAGTTTCTGCTTTTCATCATCATCAAAATTCATATACCATTTCGCTAGTCTAGTTTTTCCAGCTCGATTCTGGATAAGGATGAATCGAATCTGTTAACACAAACATTAAAACCAAATTATTCATGACGCTTAATACAACAATTATGAATCAATGTTCAAACACATATAATCTCATAATTTACCATTTCTCACAGATAGCCAAATACGTAAACATACACAACTCCCACCTCCTTTTCGACTCTTGACATCGACCTGACACTGCTCAAACCATACAGCGCTGTCTACAGGCGAAGAAAATATATCGATATTAAACAAACGAAAATCACTATGGACTACATAGTATACAAAAACCCTGTTAATAATTTTATAATTTAATATTTAATTCCACTTAGTGCGTAACAACTGCCGGATTAAATCAGCAAAAATTTACATATTAAATCGATAGTTTAAAATTTTGAAGAGAGATGGTAGGAGAAACAACTTTGCTACTTTCAATTAATGCTGCCATCTTTCGGACACACGTTAAAATATAACAGACAGCTCTTTCCAAGTTTTGTTTTAGGCCTATTTATCTAAAATTTGGGCTCCAATCATAAATCGTGTAGACCTGTCGTACTTTTCTTAACATGTCACTCACATTAAATATTAACGAAACTATTTTCTTCGTCATTTTTCATGGTTGTGATGCATCTTTTTGGAGGGGGGAATGGGGTGGAGATGATAATATTTGAAAACACTATCAATTATATGTATTTATACACGGCTTTCATTAAGAATCTCGTACGCGGAGTTAAATGTTATTCACGTGTCAGAAGGATGGAGTATACAATGATAAGAAGTGTCAAGGACGAGATAAAGTATTCTCGAACATACATTTGCGGCAGAAAGACACGATTTCGTATGCAGTGTCCATAAACGAAAATACTGTATTAATTCGACCGCAGAAAGAATAATATGGCAGTATGATATGGTGAGGTGTTTTGCTTAACGTATTTGCTGTAGGAATGCTATACAAATATGTTCTTACAGTTCACTTACCACGTTCATCAGCAGCCATGTCTCATCGCTACCGGCAAGGACTGGGAAGGAAGGTATCATAATCATAATAACATACGAAATAATTTTGTGTAGCCCTTGGCTTTTATCGGAGATGACCTGTTCGAATCTAAGCTGGGTTATACATAATATTTTTCGAGTTTCTCCTCAGTTTTTCCCTGTAAAGTGATAGCATGGGGTTTAACACAGTCCACCACGGCCGTCTTCCAAATCCTTTCCTCAAATATCATTCGACACTAGCCGAAAGGCTAGTCTACTTGTAAGAATTCACATTCCGACAGCGATGATTTAAAGTTGGCTGTCTTCTGGAATATTTCGCCATATAGCGTGGTAAGTACTGACCGACGTTTCAGAGACACATTGCTGGTGGAGACAGTATGTATCTCTAAAAAATTATGGACTGAAAAGTAAATATTTATGTAAAATATACGCTGCAAAGTAAGAATCATGCTTCTGTTATATTGGACCAACCAATTGAATGGTGACAATTTTGTGTTGTAGAATTTAATGACTTAATAGAGCCACGGTGGTCTAGAGGTTAGAACGCTGGCCTTGTAATCCTGGGGTCTCGGGTTCGATTCCCGGCGGTGCCCGAATTTATAACTTGTGTTGGGCAAGGCCATGGTCTAGGCAACACGGAGTTTTCCTCCGTGGCATCCCAATAATTACTCCATTCACACACAGAAGAAGGCAATGGCAAACCACTTCTGGATCATCTGCCAAGAACGTATATGAACAGGTCCCAGTCCGAGAAAAGGATGGAAGGATCCTGTTCATATGGACCTGTCGTCAGACAGAACACTAAATAAATAAATTCTTAATAAAATTAAGAAGGCACAGGCTGGCAAACAAAGACTGTGTTGAGTCTGAGTTTCGATCCACTTGCCTGTACCATAACAAGCCAATGGAATTTAACAGTTCGCTTTTCGACTAGGGGTTTGGACGGGGAAAGCACACACGACACAGCGAACTTGAACTACTCGGGTCAAGGTACCTTCGCGTTAGCTACGCCTAACTTCAACTAAGCTAAGCTGATCCTTATTCTTCCAGCGATCGTGCGTCGCCTCCGATGTCTGTTTTGGGGTTATCACAGACTGATATAATGCTTCGACTCGGTCTAATGAGATTACAGCATCCATTGGCCTTCAAGCGGAGAAATAACATCGACCATGCACCTAATAAACAACGGCAGAGCTGAAAAGTGCAACAATCTCATTCGATCTATACTTTTGTATTAATCCGCCTAGACATTCTAATGGGCAGTGATTCCACAGATAAATAAATAACAGTTCGTTGACAGTCAATTGTTTCGAAAAATCAAGGATGAAAATTTACCTCTTTTCTGACGTTTCATTTGTTCATAGGTGGCTGATTGTTCAGAGAACAACGTAGTTTCAAACAGCACAGATTATTCAACACATGCAATAACTTGTGTAGACCTGCAACGAGATGAACACTGTCTATTCTAAAATACTCACTGTATCTTAATTTTAAGATAACGATGCCATACAAGAGGTTGCATAGCCACGGTGGTCTAGCGGTTAGAACGCTGGCCTTGTAATCCTGGGGGTCTCGGGTTCGATTCCCGGCGGTGCCTGAATTTATAACTTGTGTTGGGCAAGGCCGTGGTCTAGGCAACACGGAGTTTTCCTCCGGGGGCTTCCTCGGTTTCTCCGTGGCAACAATTACTCCATTCACACACAGAAGAAGGCAATGGCAAACCACTTCTGGATCATCTGCCAAGAACGTATATGAACAGGTCCCAGTCCGAGAAAAGGATGGAAGGATCCTGTTCATATGGACCTGTCGTCAGACAGAACACTAAATAAATGAATAAAAAAATACAAGAGGTTAGTTAACTGGCTTTAAGGCTTATTAAGGTGTTAACAAGAGACTGGACATGGTCTTTAGTAAGATAAATCCTATCCTCATACGATGTTTACTTAATATCCATGTTAATGTCAACCTCACATCTATGTTTAGGTCTCCAAAGTGGTCTCTTTCCTTCAGATTTTTGATCAAAATAGGTAATTGTCTCTTACAAGACGTTAACACTACAGTCAGTAAACAGAGTTTATTAAATCAGCCTCTCAAGAAACACAATTCTCCCTCGATATTTAGTCCAACTCAAACAGAAAATTTCATATCGTCAAAAGTGATTACTAAGGCCACCGGAAGGCGTAGCAGTAACGCACATGTTGTACAATTCAGCATCGTTTTAAGTCGCCGACAAAAGATTACCGTCCTGCAAATTTCATAACGAGGGTTTCTGGCCTTCAGCAGCTCGGAATACGTAGTTTGAAACCACAGGCTATAAAACGAATCCTAGCGCATACAGGCGGGGGGGAAAAGAAGTTTTCACACCTCTAAAAACGTCTGTGAAACGAACATACGACATGTTCGAGAGAATACATCGCTGATTCAGTATACGGATAACTGATATGATGATAGGCCTAAGAAACTATGCCATATGAAGCGAAATATGTAACGACTGAAGAAACAGTGATAGTGGAACCACGGTTCCGGAGAATTTGACGTAAATACGTCTATACGGAAAGGAAGTTTATATATTGGCTTTATTCTAAATATTTCCTTTATACATGCTTTACAATTGAGATAAGTTTGATTAAGACATTCCCGGCGGTGCCCGAATTTATAACTTGTGGTGGGCAAGGCCGTGGTCTAGGCAGCCCGGAGTTTTCCTCCGTGGCATCCCAACAATTCCTCCATTCACACACAGAAGAAGGCAGTGGCAAACCACTTCTGGATCATCTGCCAAGAACGTATATGAACAGGTCCCAGTCCGAGAAAAGGATGGAAGGATCCTGTTCATATGGACCTGTCGTCAGACAGAACACTAATAATAATAAAAAAATAATTTTTCGTAACACATTTTTGCCGAATGACACTGACCCTAAAATATAGACGTATTTACGTCAAAACTAGTTGGTCTACGGATCGATATTTGAACTCGAGGACTCCCGAATACGAAGCAACAATTCCAATCACTCGGTCGAGACGTTACTTTGAGCCAATATGTCGGTTAGCAACCTCAATTAATGAAGGTTACAGAATTAAGTTTGATGACGACACAATCTTTAAGGTTTCTTTTTCTCACGTGAAAATCATTTTGAGGGGAAAAGTTAGGAGGGTCTTAGGTATTAGGAACTGCTGGGGACTTATATCGTGTTCACGCCAAGACCAAACGCAAAGGAGCTCGCTGCTGTCGAGTCCTGTCTGCGCCCCCTTCTTCTAGAGGGTCACCACATTGCAGGGGTAATTGGAAAACAGTTTTTGTGGTGTTCCAGTTTCAAAGTGTGATGCCGACTGTTTGCTGCAAGTTAATTAGGTTTAGCCGCCGAATGTCGGCGACAACACTTCGGACTATTATATTATATCTCTCTTTTCAACTTCCCGCCTATGGTCTGCCATGTTTCTTTCTTTCTTCAAGGCTTGAAGTCCTTTCTCCACGTGTAACAGCTTCTTCAAAGCGTTGCTAATTCTCGTTATCGCATCGGGGCCAAACGTTTACTCCACGGAGCGAATTCATTATGTAGAAGCTGATAGTAGCTCAGATAGTCACAGAATTACTCTATTTTATAGAACGTCGTGTTTGGATTCCGTGTGTAAACGATATCCATCTGTCCCAAAGCACATAGTTTACCGATAAGTCTACATTTTGTTTTTTTGGTATTAATAGAATTCTTCTGTTACTTACGATGATTGGACCTAGTCAAAAATTCATTTGTTTTGATAAAAATTGTATGTAAATTAAGGGGCGTTGTATATAATACTGGTATGACGTCACTAAACATAGACTCCGCCTTCTGTTTTGGGGTAGCCTCAAACACAGCGAGTCATTGAGAATGCCAAGTTGAGGGAAGCCGCCAGAAGAGAAGTCATGAATCACATCTGACAGATTCTGTGCTTTAATACAGGAAGTTCCTGTTGAAACAAACCGCTCAGATAAAAAAACAACGCAGTGATTCCAGTTGACAGACAAAACGGTAACACGGGCCAGCATATGTACAAGGCTGTAAGTGTATTCACATAAAGAAACGTCTTTCATCTTGCGTTAATACTTAAAAGAGTTCTGCAAAAAAAAAAAATATGAAAATGCAAGGGAAAGATGTACTAAGCGGTATTGCTTTTGAAGTTCGCAGACGCGAGATTTACACGTGCTGGCGAACTAACTTCAAAAACATCATCATCACACTTCACGATCAGATGGAAAGAAAACTTTGTACCCCACAAAGTCTCTGATTGCAACCCCCTGGCCCTTTAAAAGCACAACAGAAAGTTTTGTACAAGAATTGTGCAGCATACAAGCCGTTCAGTTTCAATTACTTTATATAACAAAATAAAAAATGACTTGTAAAACAAAATACAAACACATTTATTTGTGAAAAATATCATGCCAAAATATCTTAAACTCATATAAAATCTAAAACTTCTTGACGATGGTGAAGAGTCAATTGAATAAATATTTTCTTGGATATTATCCATCGTCTAGTAAATATAAAACGTAAAACGACGTTTCGGAGATGGATTCCGGGACTTTCACTTTTTTATTTTGTCCGGAGATAGGGATTAGCTCTATCTAGTGGGCTCAACTGTGTAGGAACCTGAAGACGGAGATAGAGTCCCATCTCCGAAACGTCGTTTTACGTTTTATATTTACTAGACGATGGATAATATCCAAGTAAATTTTTATTCAATTATCTTAAACTCAGACGAAATGTCTGTGCGAATAACAGAAAGCTAGTGTACAGCTGTGAAATCAGTATTCAGAGCAGCAATGGAATAAGACCTTAAATGCAGATGATCTGCAGCGATGGACTTAAAGCAATTTAGCAAAGAATCTGAGAGGTCTACAGAGACCTATCAAACAAACGAAGATGTCTGAAACCTGCCAAAATAACTTCGGGCCTTGTCACAACGACGCAGAATCCTTAAAACAGGGCAGTCGCTCAGTTATCAAAAAAATTTCCCCAACACACCCAGGAACATAGGTTCAATACTACGTTGGCAACAGCGAGCCACTAGATTCTATCCTCAGATAAATGAACCCAGTCCACAATCTCTCACACCAATTCCCAACATCCATTTTAATATTATCACCCCATCTATGCCTACGTCCTCCGAGTGGTCCCTTCCCAACAGTTTACAACTAAAATTTGTACGAATTTCAATCTCCATCACGCGTGCTACATGCACTCTCAATGCAATCTTTATAACCTCAGCTTGCTCTGTTAAAAGGCAAATGTTTTACTTACTAGCAAAATTAATTACGAAGTGGGCGGAGATATTAAGCTTACCTGGATGGAATGATCCATCACCACAAAGGCACAAGGTTATCATCGGGTAATTAACGATAATCCACAACATCTATCTCATTATCATGTCTCAAGATGACCCCCTGCAGTGTGGTAGAAATTTATCGACGTTTCAGAGGTGATTGCTGCCTCCATTATCGCTTTATGAAATATGAAACGTCGGTAACCAACAAGATTATGAAAAAGTTAAAATCTTGAATTTTCCCCAATTCAATTTAAATATTCAAACAAACAGACAACAATTAGGTGAATATCAAATGTTTAAGACGAATAATAATTCCTCGTATCCGTTCTAGACCCATAAGCGAACATGCAAATCCACAATTTAAACTTTACAAAGAAGTTTATAAAGGATATTTAGCCGATCTTCGGCTTTAAAGAATTAAAGAGACCCTGCGTAATTAATACACGTTGCTTAGATCTCATGACTTGAACGTTTTGATCTATAGCAGTGGTATTCAACTTGGGGTACGCGTACCCCCGGGGGTACGCGAAGACATCTTAGGGGTACGTGAAATTTAAAAAAAATATTATTTTATGATAAAAAATGAATAATCAGTAATGTAATTTATTTAATTTATTTTAAATGTAGATTATATAATATGTATAACTTGAATTATACACCAACAACTTTGGGGGTACAAAGTTGAAGAGAAATTATATCTGGGGGTACGCGAAGACATCTTAGGGGGTACGTGAAATTTAAAAAAAATATATATTATTTTATGATAAACACTGAATAATCAGTAATGTAATTTATTTAATTTATTTTAGATGTAGATTATACACTATGTATAACTTGCTATAGTGTACAAGATAATATGAATTAGTCCTAAGGTCTAAAACCTCATGTGCGAGGTCATTCGAAATAGTTTTAACGCTGCTCGTTGGTTATTTCTAGGTCTTGTTCACATGAAATATTTTGAATCACATGGGGGGGGGGGACTGCACACAAATTGGCACTTCCTAATGACCTTTGCCCTTTGCCCAAGTGTTTCTTCGTAATGCATTCTGGGTAACGTGTCAAGTTTCTGTATTCGTGCAAGCATGTGCAGGTCGCTTTCAAAATTGCTGTCCTAAGCATTGCGACGCAGAATCGTTTGCTTTGGAAAGGAAAACCACGTCCAGAGCTCTTGATAAAAAGAAAAGCATGTTACGAGAAGGAAGTGAAACTTTGGCTAAAATGCACGCACGTTTAAAGGAGTGTTTTTAGCTGTAGGAGCAGAGATCACTAAAAACAATTAGAATGTTGTTGGGTAGCTAATGACCTAATTTTATTATTTATTTATTTATTTAGTGTTCTGTCTGACGACAGGTCCATATGAACAGGATCCTTCCATCCTTTTCTCGGACTGGGGCCTGTTCATATACGTTCTTGGCAGATGATCCAGAAGTGGTTTGCCATTGCCTTCTTCTGTGTGTGAATGGAGTAATTGTTGGGATGCCACGGAGGAAAACTCCGTGTTGCCTAGACCACGGCCTTGCCCAACACAAGTTAGAAATTCGGGCACCGCCGGGAATCGAACCCGAGCTAATTATGACATGTAAAAATTAAAGCAAATAAAACAAACTACTAACACAAAAATTAACAGAAAAGGTATTTCATGAATATATTGAAAATTAATTAGTCGTTATTTTTTGTGCGAAATACATTTTAAGTCACTTTTATAGGTTGGGAGAAGCTTCGATCAGTTTTATTCGCAACAAGGGAGCCTTGTATGTAGTTTACAAGTTAAGAATTATCTTACTGTGATAATAGATGAACGTGATAATAATATATTCATTCCTCCATTTTGGTAAACCAGAGAAATACCAGTCACACAACCAACAGAGCTTAGTTCTGTCACAGTAATCATATTTTTTATCTAATTATAAATCTCAAATTAAATAAATAAAATATCATATGTATAATAACCTTTTATTTACATATTTAGAAAAGTAATATTAAGAAATGAAACAAAGAAAAACAAGTTATAACAATTTCTCACGTTTCATGTTTCACTGACACAGTTAACTCCTTGACGTAAACCACACACGTAAGCACAAATTCAGCTCAACACACTCGCTCACACATACACACTTTGTACACATAATTCTTCTGCGTTCGCTTAGAAAATATTTGAGGCTGTTCCGGTTAGCAATTTCAAATTATTTTCCGCTATCATTCACATAAATTACTACGTGAAAGTCGATACAGACATTATGTTCAGCTAGAGAATAAATTATTATGACTGAAACTCCAGTTTCAGAGTTTGGCTATTACTAACTCTGCGCTAAATTATATACTTTAAAATACGCCCAATAGTAAAGTAATTTAACTGAAGAGACTTAATAAGTGAAAGTAACAGCTTCCGTTAATTACTATAGAGTAATTATAAGAAAATATTACCCAGGATTTTATTCATTGTGAATTAAACCTCAGACAAGTAAAACATTTTCACCTGAGTAACAGACAGCAATCAGTTTGGAATATCTCACGACGTGCAAAATCCATAAACCTATTTTAACCATTCTAACAATCGTACGTGTCCGAATTAAAAAAAAGCATCTACAGATTATAAAAAAAAAAATATATTTTCGAGTCTTTAAATTGTGTAATCTCCATGCCATGTTCAATGACGAAATTATTAAATCCTAGAGATACATATTGGCCAACACAAACCATTTTAAAAAGCAACATCAACTCACTATGCCTTAACAAATGAACCGCATTAATATTTTATTGGTTCAATTAACAGCGGGATACTTCACTCGAATGTCCTCGTCGACATAGGAATAATATTTAGAGCACAAACAATCAATCCACAGTTTAATTTAGGTTTGACGTGCATCAAAACATTTGGTAGCGGGGAAACATGGGTATTTTTCTCATTCCCTTATATAGGTCTGGTGCCTCCAACATCAAGATTCATCACCCTGATAACAAAATCAGTAAGATCGTCTGAAACGTCGGTCAATATCGATCAGTCTAGACGGTTCAACATCTTAAAAGACAGCAAACTTCATAATAGACGGCGTGAAAAGCTAAAAACAATTCTTGTCCTCAACTATTAATACTAACTACGATGTAAAACGCACAGTGAAAATTAACTTAGGTCTATTCAACACGCAGGAGGACATTTGCCTTTTCAATGATCGTATTAATGACGTATTAAGTCACAAGACTCAAGTGACATTTCACCTCGATCTATAGAAAATATGCCATAGAAACTTCGGTCAAGTTCCTCGTTTTAATTGTAATTCGTATTCGCCGATGTTCTTTTTAACGTGTAAAGTGCCCGGAAACTATTCTAGAATTCCAAATGGAGATCGGATAATCGAGAAAAGTCAGACTCTTGATATGTAGCATTTAAGGCATGAAGAAATAATGACATGAATTCTTTTAGAGCTCCAGATCTGTATGGGATCCCACACATAATATTTAAGATGCGAGTAGGGTATAATGATGACAAATCCCACGAGCTGGACCCGCAAAACAGCGATGTAGGCTACCCTGCAGATTATCATAAGCCCATACGTAACTGTTTTAAAGTCTACCTACATCATATTTATATCATTTTTATTTGGAATCAGAAATTATTATAGATTATCTTTAATGTCCGACTTAATAGAGTTTTGATCATTCACATAAACAACAGCGTATGGGCATAATACAATTCTGGGGCTTAATTCCCCACAAGCACTAATTTCTTTTAATTAAATTCGAAGCTTGATAAATTTGCTGGTCAGTGATGAAGCTGGTTGTTTTAGGTAGTAATTTTAAACGAAATTTATCCTTATTTTCAATTTGGACGGGATCCGAACAACTTTTAAAAAATATGTAATCTGTTATTTTAACAGATTGCCTAAGAAAAGAGGGGGTAACACGTGTAGACTTACGTAAGGAAAAAAAATTCATGCTTCAGAATTTGTGGCTGTCTTGGTGGTGACGTCATCATGGAAGACTGAACGCTAGACCCAAATGCGCGTTTGGGGTTCCTCCGGGTGGGATTCCCCACCCAGTCAATTCCACGCGCGTCAGCTCCTCATTGCCTGTTATTATTTTGCAGTTTCAACTAAATTTTGAACGTGTCAACACATTTCAGTAGAACTGTTTAATACCAAATTTCATCAAAATCCATTCAGCCAGTCTCGATTTTTTTTTTTTTTTTGCGGATAGACGGTATGATGAAGAAGCTAATAGGCGCATTTTCGTAAATCTCATTACTTCAATTTGTTATTGGGTGTGTTAGAAAAGCACCTGTTAGATGAACATTATCAAAGACCAACTTCTAACACCTAATTTTTTACATAAATGACTCCGCTTTGTGAAAATAATATTTAAAACATAAATATAATCGGCCTATTTTATATCAAAACACACGTAGAACATTGCCTATATATAGGCCTATAAGCAACGAGTACAAACAAAAATTATTATAACCTGAATATTATTTAAAATGCATCGAAACATACAACTAATTAAACAGTCAATTAACTTCCAAAGCGACGTTCTGCCCTTGCGAACAAATACCACTGATCCACCGGCTATAAAGTCGTGGCCTGACTGGACAAGCTATGATGGCCGTTCATAACTGCGAGAGCCGCCGAATTGTGGACGTTTCCATTCGCGTTGCAGCCCTGCAGGTACATGTGATAATAATTGTAGTTCTGAGCAGCAGCTGCGGCCGATGGATCGGACGCTGAGTTTACTCCGGAGTGCTGGACCGTGGTTCGAAACCCGGCAAAAAAAACGTGGTGATGAGCGTTCGCTAGAATGTCCGACACGGAATGGGAACTCGGCCAGCATTGGGCGGGAGGTCCTCTGGGGGGTGCCATACAGTGCGACCCTGGAGGCGACGGGGATGAACAGACCCCTGGCAGCTTGTTAGCCACCCCTTGGTGGGTCACGGCTCCTGCCGCCGTCGGATAAGGGTATGTCGGGTAGATTGAGTTGTACAGGTGAGGATGGTGTACTGCACCAGAGTGATGATGAAGCAGGGTACCGATCTTATTCCTCAGAATTCGACTAATGGAGCTTACAGAAGGAACGTTGTATTTGTCACAAACACCGTCTGACAAAAGTCTATCCCGGATCTCCCAGGCGAAAATACCAGGGTCCTTCTGCTTAAGTTCCTTGATGTATCCCACTACCTTCGGCGTCGTAACCCGAGGTTTGCTCCCTCCGATGGCTCCGGGTAAAATTGACCCTGTCTCGTGATATCGGGCCAGGATTTTGGAAACGCATCCGTGCGAAACCCGGAGTTGTCTCGATATGTCACAAGGTCTGATCCCAAGTTGAGCCAATTCTACGATGCGTAGGCGAACGGCGTTCGGTAGAGGACGCCCGTTCACAAACACTCCTCCCAGCTGGTTCACCTCTCCATACTGCTGGCATTGTGAATCTGCAAAAACGACAAGTTGTTTTTGAGACGCGAGGTTCTGAAAGGTGGTGAAGATGTTCGTGGCGGTCTTGTGCATTTGTAAGTGTTTACCAAAGTTTCGGGGAGAGAGAGACATTTTCTCTATCTTCTGCATGTTTACACGGTGTCACAACCCAGAAGGGAACCATGGATTGCAGAGTGTTTGTCACTGAAAATGAGACAGTATTTCCTAAATGTCTATCTTCATTTTAGAGCTGTGTTTGAAAGAAGACTTCGAAAAGACAGCTAACTAACTAAATTTGGTCCATATTGGCGTACAGCATTTCACTGGCTGGGAGACTGGTAACAACGTCATCCACACTGGTTCCATGTGGGTGTCAGTCCCAAATATGGGGGTTTCATATGATATTTCATTAAAGGTGACACTTCAGAGTCCAGTGGCGGACTGGTTGTGTCCATAAAAGGCGGAAAATTTATCGACTACCTAATAGACTATCAGTCTCAAGAACGACTTATTTCTAAATCTAAAAAAAAATGTAAAACAGAGAGACATTTTAAAAAATAGATCATAGATTTGTGAGGAACATTAAATCTGCATTATTCATTAAATAAACTTGTCGCCAGTCTGATCAAACGAAGGATTATGAGATGGGTGGAACTTATAGCACGCATCGGGACGATAAAAATGCAGGTACATTTTTTGGTCGGAAAAAAATTATAGAGACCACTTCAGAATCCTAGGCATAAATGGGACAATATAAACTGTATTAAGATGAATCTAATATAAACAGGATATAAAAATGCAGAGGAGATGCATCTGAAACTTGTATGTTGCATGTAGCCGTATTAAATGTTGTTAACATCTGTTACTACCAAAACGCCAATTGAAATACATCGTTTAAATATGATTTTAACTTACCTATGTTAACTGCTCAACAGATATATTTAAATTAAACCTCGAAGTGTATGGAAAAGTGTTTTTTTACTAATTTTAATTTATACTCCCCAGCCATAGCTGCCAAAACGAAATTTAAACACAATTTTCACACAGCCACAACGTTATTTTAAGTTTTACAAAATACTGCCTTAAAAATCTGACAATTTTTCAATTATTTTTACTGTTCTTAATTTTAGGATTCGCCATGTTCTTGTTACCGATTATTATTATTATTTATTTAGTGTTCTGTCTGACGACAGGTCCATATGAACAGGATCCTTCCATCCTTTTCTCGGACTGGGACCTGTTCATATACGTTCTTGGCAGATGATCCAGAAGTGGTTTGCCATTGCCTTCGTCCCCCGGTGGAAAAATGTTTCACGAAAGTCGGTCGACTGGTTTAGTCGTTCATAGCAGTGACAAGGCAGGTTACCTCATAATCTTTAAGGAAGAAATGTCAAGAGTTAATATACAGAGTTACCTCATAATCCTTACGGAAGAAATGTCAAGAGTTAATATACAGAACACTTTTGGGCCTACCAATCATCGTGAGTCGAGATACCGAAGACAAAATCTCGTGTTGGATACGGAAACCTTCAGTCGACCCCGGAGTATCCTGGGTGTAAGCAGACATGTTCAGGAAGAGGAATGGGGTCCTTGGACATACCATCACTTTCCAACGATCAGAAATGGAGGCGGATGTCTGAGGACCGCTGTGACGCCCAAAGGAAACTGGCGCAATCCGACACGAAGGAAGGTCCGGTCAGATGCGGTTTAATCCTAACCACTTGCAGTCCCTTAATGGGGCAGTGTCCCGACTAAACGACTTGACTCAACGCGATTTCTTCCAAACTGTAAAGCACATACTCACGAATCTCGCTTAGAGGACAAGCTAATTTGTAGGTAAGCGGATATCAGATTGTTCCATTCAGAAAAATAAAACTAAGAGACTAATTCCGTGTATCAAATTCATTTTTGAGAATCTAACAGTCGTTTATCAAGTCAAAGATCTACCATCTTTCATGAAAGTTGGGTTTTGTTATTGTATACAAAAGAACTCGCCAGTGGTCTCTATCCTGTGCCAGATTAATCCACAAGCATCATCTTGGTATGAAAGACTAAATGTAAGAAACAATTCAGAAGAGGTTATAGTAGATGGAAGTATAATATTAAAATGTATCTTAGGGAAATAAGATATAAGAGTGTGAAGTGAAATAATTTTGCTCAGATGAAAGACGAAAGTCGAGCTCTTGTGAAAACGATAGGCCAAAAGTTCTACAAGTCTCATAAAAGGAAAGGGAATTTCTGAACAGCTAAACGACCATCACTTTCTCAAAAACAACTTTACTCAAAATATTTAATTAGACTGTCTATAGAGGTAGTTCGGAAACCAAGTAACATCGGCATTTCTCAGTGTGTTAATGGCATCTGGATCGATCTCAAGACATTAAGCGAAGGTTATTTCTTATCTCTGGCCTATCAGTGTCTCAGACTACAACATAATGATATTTCAGGTTCTCACGGCGACTTCCATAATGAGGGAGATCACGCAGTAAGCACCTCTGAAACGTCGGCCAATTTCTATGAGAACAGACGGTGCAAGATCCCAGAAGAACTTCATTCTGAGTAAATCCGGTGTTCCGTAAAGCTAATTAGTATTCTTGAAATGGCAAACATTTTTTTTTTCAGTTTATAACCACCAACTACTTCCAAGTTCATCTTTTATGCAAAATTAAACTTCAATAGAAAAGAAATTTCGATTTATTTCAATTTACCGCTATAAGTGAAACTACAAAGCAGACACTGGGACTTAGTTCTGGAATACTTGTTAAAAAAAAGCCTACGTGTTCGCACAGTCCTGGAACTATCAGCTGATCGGGCATTCAAAATAAAAACCATTCCATGTGGTAAAGCGGTTATAACTTGGTGCCCAAAAATTCTTTGCTGTGGGTGCAGGGTACCAACCAACACGGAATCCGGCGGTGAATGTTTGAGTAACATGATCCGGCTATTTAAATCCCTGTGGGGACGGAGGTAACCAGAAAATCTTCTCTTCCCTTTACCCTGTTTCTACGAGACTCCCGCCTCGCTGAAAACACTTATATTTTTATAGTGAAGGTTTTACGGTCTTAGCAGTCAAGGAAGTGGAAATTACTGCTAGCTTTATGGTGCTGTTGCTGGTAGTGGCTGCTGCTGTCTCTAAATCTACTTCTTTAACGTATCAATTGTCCTAAAATTTCTTTTCTTTCATTGTCCGGGTGTCCAAGTGAAAAAGTTGTCAGTGGAACCACGGTTCCGGAGAATTTGACGTAAATACGTCTATACGGAAAGGAAGTTTATATATTGGCTTTATTCTAAATATTTCCTTTATACATGCT
>NW_019059902.1:565309-577593 GCF_000696155.1 Zootermopsis nevadensis
TCTGATAGAAGTTTGCCGACGTTTCGGAGGTCCTTGCCGCCTCAATCATCAGGGTTTTCGCCCTGATGATTGAGGCAGCATGGACCTCTGAAACTTTCGTAAACATCTATCAGATTACGCGGCGCTACAACCCAGAAGACAGCCATCTTCAGACTCATTGCCGTTTAAACCTCAAATCCTACATTCCTGTTAATTTTATTTTATTCTTGTGAGAAGATTTAGTACTTACGAAAACTGCGTGTTTGGGAACTCGCAGATGGATTTACAGTAATGGAGTGAAGCCTAATTTTCACTTCGGTCCTTCCTACTGTAATTTGCCTTTATCACATAGTTTTAAACCGTCTGTCATTAAAGTAGCAACATTCTAAAATAACTTTAAAGATGCATGGACTACGGTTATGTAGCTAATTAATGTGACACTATATAATGGGAGTGCAGAGTTATATATACGTCACCAAATTAATGACGTCTTACAGAGAGATTATCTAAATTAATGTCTCATAATAAGATCACGGTGTGTGCATTTTCCACTGCAATGTTTGCAATGACCGACACGAGTTGACTCTCAAAATCGTCAGCTCGCTTCCTCGGTATATTCATCACGCTACCACCAGACATGGTAGACTTAACGTCAATGGCGAATCGTAGTCGAGAGGGGATAACTTTTAATAGATGTGGCGTGTACGTCATCTATAGTCCATTTCTCGAGAGGTGTTACCAACTACTTAGCATTAATCGATTTTATACAGAGTGTCCGGATAAAAATTAAATACGATTTCAACCGTACAAAACATGATCATAGACGTACTTGAAGCGTGATGAGGCACCCCATATTTCACGACGGAGTAACTACGTTAGTGAATGTGAGTTGTTCTCTATACGATGGATTAGTAGCGGTGGTCAGTAGAAATGGCCACCGCGGTCGCCGGACCTCACTCGATTAGATTTTTATCTACAGTGTATGAACGCAAAGGATAAAGAATATAGGAAGTACATAAACGTTTTTTTCTTCAAAGTTTCAAGATGTATGAATGACCTGAAGTTCAAATTATCTTAAAATTAAAATAGCTGTCGCCAAGTAATCTTCATATGATATTTCTAGCTGTGGATGACGTCAGGAATAAATCCTGAAATGTTGATAAAAAGTCACCGGACAACTGTATATACACTGGGTTACTGCCAATGTCATAATGCAGTAACACAGATAATCAAACGTTAAATAAAGATGTTCGCTGAAGTAAATTATTTCAAGACGTCCTATCCAAGAGATTTATGACACGAAAGTTAGGCCTCTATGAATAAATACATGATTTTTCATCAACCAGATCTGCCTAAATATTAAGATCAATACTGTAATTTCATTTTAAAAACATCGAGATACACATTTCAAGTCTTGTTCGTACTGTTGAGGACGCCTCTCAAGAAACCAACTGTAGATACAGCTGACTCCTCGCGTGAAGTAAACCGCTTAGTATTAACTAGTCGTCATCGTTATGAATTGGACCACCTGAGAGAAGTATTTACGGACGTACACAAAACGTCCAGTGCGGAAATTTGATGTCAGAGACAGACACAGGTACTCAGAAACAAATAGCTTACAATCAACTAGAATTGTAGATAAATTATGCGATGTGTGGCCGATAGCGGCAATGCCTACTTAGTATAACGCGGGGGTGTCCAAACTCTTCACAGATGAGTCATATGTTAAATAAATTTCTATATTCAAGATGCGGTTTATAAGGGTCAATATTTTTATATCATAAGCGTAAAGCATGTAATCCTAATTTATTTTCCAATTAAAAATGTAGTAAAGAGTTTTAATTACGAATTTTTCGGAAAATTATAATACGTTCGGTCTAACTTTTGATTTTTTTTACCGGACATGAATCATAATCACATGTAAACCTCGCACAAAGGAGCGTCTTGTGAAAGACTCAGAATAAGAATGCAATTAGACGCCTTCAAACTTATTTCGACGATTAAGTCACATGTCCCACCTCCTTAAGCAATATTCAGAAGCGCGTCCGCCATATTGAATCATGATCTTAAGCTATGAGAATAGCCGACTACAAAAATAAAACATATCTCAGGCCTACAGTCTGAAATGAGAGCTGCTAACTTCAGCTTTAGTTCTGCAGTCACGTGTTAAAATTCGTCACAGCCTGCGATTAAATTTCATGGCCATAAATTGAGTACTACCTAAACGCCTTCAGAGGTTAACCTGCTGACACCTGCCATTGTAACAAAAATAATACGGTGAAACAGTTTTACACGTCAAGACGTCACGTCTGCAAAAGCGATATTTTGGACATAGTCTATCGGCAGTCGACATTTCAATAAAATTAAAACGTTTCGAAAGCTGGATCTTCTTCCGTCTTCAGGAAGAAAGAAAAGGGCGGAAACCCTATCTTTTGGGCCCCCCCCCCCCCTCTGGTCGTAATAGTCGTCCAGGTTTGAGGCTAACTCAATCAGAAGGCCGGACAACTAAGGTTTCTATCCTTCACCTTTTACTTCAACACGGAAGATAATCTAGCTACCGGAACGTTGTAATTTGATTGAAATACAGACGATGGACTGAGTACAGAAAAGCAACTTTCACAGATTATAACGCACCATGGTCAGAATTTTTCAGACCCTAAGAAGTCACATGTATTACAAATTAAATGGAAACGGAGTGAATTAGGTGTATGAAAGATACAAGTGGTATTTCCGGGGGGGGGGGAAATAGAACCTTCTGTTGAATAAATATTTTTTTCTGGTGTATAGTTTATCTTCTAAAATGATTCTTTACATGATTTAAGCCTATAGGCGTACGTTAAAATTATAAAATTAAGACAAATGAACGCTATTTTGTATTTATAATCACGCACTGTTCTCGAAAATGTTACACTTAATTCAACTGCTTTCAAATTAACAAATTGAACATAACAGCCTGATTGCATTATGAGATATTTTATTATAATTAATTTAAAATTTAAATTCACACAACCGGTTCAAAAATTAGAATGTCATAAATTCACGTGGCTCAAAATGAAGGACCATTGGCGGTCGATAACAAACCCAGTGGTTCCAAAAAAAGGTAAAGAATTTCTTGACTAGCTGAGCCACTATAAGCATTACGTTAATAATGTCAATTGTGGTTCTAGTCCTATTTATGAAGCTGTGTCATATAAAATACAGTTTCATGCTTTCATGTTTCATGGATTCAAATAACGTAACAGAATGGCATATTTTGCAGGAAACATGATTAAGATAAGAAAGGAATAAATAAAAGGAAGAAAGAGGCATAAGAATAATGATAATACAACTGAGAATAATAAGAAACGAATACAGGAATAAAAGATGTCAGAAGATAAGTTTAAGGAGGGTGGGAGACGAATATATAAAATAAATGGTTTTCCATTTAATTTCGATTGGACTTTTAGACTAATAAGTTTATACCAACTACACTATCTTATAATAAGTTTATATAGGAAAACCTAGCTTGAGTGATTCCACACACAAACACCCATAGCAGCTGAGAATACTCGATCAACATTAGTGAACTGGCTCACTGCTTCCAAACATGTGGCCAAAACAAACATCCACCAGCGACAGGGCAGCTGTCAGCTAATCTTTACATAGGCCTGTGTACGGTATTACACCTAAATATAAGAGGACGCCGTAATGAATGTAAAAAAGAAAAGATTTCATGTAAGAGTCAAATTGACCCTGACAGAGAGCCTGTTCTCTGTAATCAAATTATCCCATTTTTCGTTACAACTTTTTAAAATCAACTCGTTTTAATTAAATTGATTATTATTTCCATGAAACATATAATCTCGATGAGCCGGGATAGCTCAGTCAGTATAGTGACTAGCTACGGGCTGGACGACCGGGGTTCGATCCCCGATGGGGGCAGAGGATTTTTCCTCTAGCCTCTGCGTCCAGACCGGCTCTGGGGCCCACCCAGCCTCCTCTACAATGGGTACCGGGGTCCTTTCCCGGGGGTAAAGCCGGCCGGGGCGTGATGCTGACCACTCGTCCCCATCTAGTGCCGAGGTCAAGGAAGAGAGGAGCTATACCTCCACTCCCCCCAAGCGCCTACATGGCGTATAGTGGGACAAACTTTACTTTTACTTTTTATATAATCTCGATTTTTAAAAAACCTCCTGAAACTAAACGTGTCCCATGTTCTTTAAATTTGACTGTATGTTAAAAAAGAACTTACAATTCCTCACATAAAAACCGAATAACCACAAGAAAACACACGTCTTTTGCAGTTGCTTTAAGTTTTGGTACTACGTCACAGACACGGCAGTTAACCTACGTAGTCCTACGACAAGAAAGTAGTGCATCGTGTACAACCAACAACAGCCCCGTTGTTTTAAAGTCAATGTTGCTGAAAATACGTAAGGAAGCAATTGATTACACACTCCGGTCTTGGACGAATTCATCCGCGGTAAAATAAATAGTACCAGGAAACCAACGCACAGGCTGAGAGGACGCCATGTTAGTCTTTTCCGGGTTGGAGCAGTATCCAACGGGTTTAGAATTAGAAGCTTTTGTACGCTCGAATTGCAGGGCTGATTTGTGGCTTGGGGCCACGGTTAACTTTATTCGGAATTCGCTTCCTGCTGCTTTCATTTTACCCAGAGTCGCGTAACTCACCTGCCAGCACTTCATTTTCACATGTGAGACCTTCTCAACAAGAGTGGAACATGCTGCTTGTATCAGAACAAAATATTTATTAACAAACGATCCTTTCTCTTACGTATTTGTAAAGAAACATCAAACTAACTAACTCCCTGGTAGAAGAACCCACAGCTCCAACACCAAAACCCGCCACCGGACACGATCCTGAGCCAACTCCATCCATTTAC
Organism: Zootermopsis nevadensis; assembly: GCF_000696155.1. The sequence goes on from NW_019059902.1 coordinate 570,172, forward strand.
CATAAAAAAAACATAAAAATTTTGAATTTCGAATGTCGCATATAAGGACTACCAATTATTTATTTATTTAGTGTTCTGTCTGGCGACAGGTCCATATGAACAGGATCCTTCCATCCTTTTCTCGGACTGGGACCTGTTCATATACGTTCTTGGCAGATGATCCAGAAGTGGTTTGCCATTGCCTTCTGCTGTGTGTGAATGGAGTAATTGTTGGGATGCCACAGAGGAAAACTCCGTGTTGCCTAGACCAAGGCCTTGCCCAACACAAGTTATAAATTCGGGCACCACCAGGAATCGAACCCGAGACCCCAGGATTACAAGGCCAATGTTTGTTTGTTTGTTTTTCTCGTACTCCACCAGACTTTTCATTTAGTAACGTGCATAATGGATTTTCCCCTCCAGAACCTTCGCTTGTTTCTCGTATAAAATGGTCCGTGCACAATTCTGACTTTAATTAAATTCCTACGCATTTATATTACTTTGTATTTGCAAAGTCCTGAACTACTACCAATACCAAGCGTAAATTTCCTCCGTTACGGAGACATAGTAAACATGGTTTAATGCCAACGGAAAGATTATTCAAAGTTTATTTAAGTATAATTAAGTTTGGCAATAAAAAAAGCTAAGTAAAATACGAAAAAGAACGCGACAGAATTTAAAAATAGGTCCTGGTGATTAAATTAATTTGAACGTCTAAAACTACAATCAATTTATATGTAACATACCAGAAGACAGCCATCTTAAAAGTATCGTAATACTACATAAAACATTTAAACTGCACATTAAAATGAAAAAAACAGATTGACCTATTTGTTAGCAGAAATTTAACAAGGAGATTCTATCTCTGCTGCTTCGTGGTACATGCAAAACATTTCATAATCTCACTTAAGAAAGAAAATTCTTTAAATGATAAGATCAGTACTGTATATATTAAAAACAAAGGGTTATATACTAGATATTCTTCATTCGAAAATTACAAAAAATTCCCCTCAGGAAAACATTTGCAATAAAATCACAGAATTGTCTGTCTCCAGAGCACATGTAGTTCATTACGAACATCCCCGAGAATACAGTTCGCTGACTTATGTTTCCTAATTTGTAAACTATAAATAGCTTTAACTTCCAAGTCCAAACTTTTACGTCCTTACTTGTTAGACATTTTCCAGTGGTCCGTGAACACAGTCAAACTTCGTGTGCCCTCTCTAGCCTTTGTCGGGACGAGTTAACACGCACCTCCCCCCCCCCCCCGGTCACTGACCGATATATATCGTCCGTGGAATAAAACAGTCATTAATAAAGGTGAAGATAGAATTACAGAGCTCGAATTTACATGTTTGCACGGGACATTAAACACAGAGAGAAATAAGTTTTCTCGTAGGGTAAATATCACTGCGTTCGACAGAAGGATTTATAGGTTAAACTGGCGGGCACGAAAAAGTTAAAATTTCACATAAAACTTGTTCGTTTTGAGATTATCCAAAGTAAAGCTCTTTAACAAATTAAACAATTATAACTAAGATTAATTCTTCCCTTATAGTAAACAAACATTAAATTCACATTCAAGTATTCACTGTTAGTTGATAACAACTGAATTTAACTATAAATAAAAATATTGTACAAAAAAATAAACACTTTAAAATAAGAATTCAGTCTTCAGTGGTTTCAGATGTTAAAAGAAAATTAAACAGTAAAATATATTCTTGAAAACTGTATTCTATCAATAAAAGTACTGATTCTAACACAGCCTGAAATTGGTAAAGCCTTCTTTCGTTTTCTCTTAACAATCTTCTAATGAAACAATTTAAACATCTTTTTTTGTGTAAAATGACACTATCGAAAACGTCTTATGCGTTTATGTAAAGAGATCATTAAAATTGTCTGATATTAAGGAAAATGTAAACGATTCATTAATTTTTCTTAAACTTTTCCGGTATAAAATGTAATCAAAACATATTGAAGTCGCTACACACGAGGTGCGATCGGAAAGTTTCAAGACTGCGCCTATAAAAACCCGTACACTTATCTCAGGTATTAAATTCAGCCATCACCCTCGAAGTAGTTCCCCTGAGAGTGAACACAGGGATCCCAGCGCCGCTGCCAAGCCTGGAAGCATCCCTGGAAATCTTTCTTTGTCAGCCTGTCAAGCACCATCTGCGATTCTGCCTGAATCTCTTCTATCGTCTCAAATCTCCATCCCTTTAGCTGAATTTTCATCTTTGGGAAGAGGAAGAAGTCACACGGAGCTAAATCCGGCGAATAAGGAGGGTGCAGGATGACGGCCATGGTGTTTGAGGCCAAAAACTGCCGAACTGCTTCTGGTCCTCAGACAGGAGCCTTGGCACAAACTTGGCTGCGATGCGGAAAGGAAGTTGGGGTCGGTTCTTGCAAGATCTTTGAGCTCCTGACAAACGAGAAGTCGATTCTGCTTCTGGTCCTCAGACAGGATGCGTCGCATGTGGAGTTCTTCCTTTAGAATCAGCTGACAGGTCCCAACAATGTCGCACAAGTCGTTGATGGTACGACGTCGATCTTCGTGAATGGCCTGCCGACTCTTCGTAACATTTTCGGGCGTTGTGCTCGAAGATGGTCGTCCAGAATGCTCGTCATCATCGACAGGGGTTCGGCCATTTTTAAAACGTGAATGCCACACAAACGTTTGTGCACGACCCATTGCGGACTCCCCAAATGCTTGCTTTAGCATTTCATAGGTTTCCGTAGCGGTTTTGGCGAGTCTTTGGCAAAATTTGATGCACACTCTTTGTTCATGAAAATCCGCCATTCCGAAATCGCAGGAGGGCCGGTGTAATGCACTACCAAAACGCCCGTAACTAAGAAACAAATGCTAATTCGATGATGCCGGCTGGCACACTGATTCACTATGAATGTAGGCCGCACCCCCTAGCGGCAGAAGCTCGTACTACATCCGGTTCGCCCTCTATTGACACAGTCTTGAAACTTTCCGATCGCACCTCGTACATTCCTTCGTCAGACAAATTATATTAACTTTAGAAACGCACGTGCTAAAATACTGCAGGCCTAAAACAAAAACATACAGAAACTAATTTTATGTCCTTTATATGCTAACCACTACTACAGAGCAATGTAAAGTCACATGACCGTTGATTGTAAATTACGTTATGTTATTTATGTGGATCACTCTGTAAATAATCAGCGAGCAATTCTTGCAAACAGACGTGTAGCGTGTGATTAATGAGTAAACGTCTCGGAAGAAAACTAATGATAAAACATGCGTCACGTGGATGCTAATTCGCCTCGCACATCACATTGGATATCTGGCAGCGCACTTTGTCTTGTGCTCAAAAGCGAGTTTCTTGCAATTGGTTGCAGATACGGCTGTCTTAAACATATCAAACATCTTGCTTCCAACGGTAGTAATTATTTCAATATGCTTACAGGGAATCAAACCTTACACAACTTTATCTGCAGATTTCGTCGAGTGAGGTTATTTAATACAGTTTAGAAAATATTAAATTTCAAGCTCTGAGGGTTTCAGTTTCTCATCCAAAATCTTGACAGACAGAGAGAGACAGACGTTACTTAGGTTCAATCTGGGTAACTGACATTGTCTCAAAAAGAGCTCAATTGTGCAATTAAACTGAACAGTCGCGTACTGTCTGACTCAGGGTTGACCAGCTGATGACACCCAAGCCACAAAATAACGTCTGTACATCTACAAAGAAAAGTATTTTCTCCCGTATTCCTTTCCAATCCCTTCCACACGTCAGTAACCTTGAACCTTCTCGCCCTTCACACATGACGTCACATTCTCTTTGGCATGGCAAAACTGAAAACGTCCCTTGTGTCTAACCAGCACTACGCCATAAAGACGTATGGAGGCGTGAAGGTATAACTCCACACGCATCTTTAGCCTCGGCCTTGGGCAGATGCGAGTTGTCAGAATAATCCAAATATTTTGGTGGGGGGGGCTCTTTTTTTCCTCGCGTAGCTTTTACAACTTGAACAAAAGTTTTAATAAAACGTCAGATACACGCAAGAGATCGAGTCTCTTATAAATCCGGAGGTCCCTTCGCCTCGAAGAAACAGACAAACTGCGAGCCTTCTCTTAGTAATTGAATAAATGTCTGAAATAGTTTCCGCAGTTGCTATGCCTGTTTGTTTGATGGTCTCTGTGTTCGAGGGAGACACAAACTAAATTAAATACGTCGCGGGGCTTGGACAACGTGTGCGGTCTGTCCCGTCACGTGTCGCACTACCAAGAGCCCCCATTTCCGGCTCAAAATGTACTAACTTTTATTTCATATTAAAATTCTTCAAAAATAAGTCCTTCTTCTAAGGTCACAGCTACGTAATCGCACATAATTCTTCCGCACAACAAGGTCTTAGGCAGATTGAATTTTCAATGTGGATATTTTACTACAGATGCAGTTACATTTATCTTAATCCATGTAAAACGTGTGAATTTTCTCTAAATACTGCTATCCATCAAGATGAATATTACAATAACACGTCTAAAAGACGATTAAAATATGATGGTAAGTCTCGTATCCTCACAATCTGTTTTTAAAAATGTTTAATATTGTCTTCCCACTTATTCGCAGATATCTAATTATTATACTTAAGAAGTAAACAATCACAACTCATTATAAGTCATAAAAAATTTCAAGGACGCCCAAAAGCCCTTTCGAGGGGGCCAAGGGGCCCGCTGTCGTCAGCTTGGCTATCCCTGCTCCAAGTCCTTACTCCAAGAAATAAGGCGCTGCCAAGAACTGTGTGACAGGACAGTGAGGATATAGAATTATTTAACTCCACTAAACAAAACTTAAAAGAACTGGGCTTGTAGCCCCAGTATAATTTACCAGTTCACAGTTATTTTTCAGATGAAGAAATTCCCTACTTTTAGGTACTATGAGGCCCATCGTCGTCTTCACAGAGGCATGCCAGTAGACCCTATCATGGGCTAGTTGAATCCGTTCCACAAATCATTGATTTATTTTATAAGATTTATCGTAATGTTATTATTGCCAGAAATAACAACGGTTTGCATTTAAGAAACTGAAAATTAGCTGCCTACATAAATTTATCTTTGATAAATGCGAAATCTCTCATTTAAAAGCTTGTAAATGTTCATCTGGGCGAGTTTGTGTTTATGTCAAAGACACTGGTTGTTTGAAAAATAGTCTTGACTTCTGGCCGACTAATATGTGTGTGTGTGTGTGTGGAGAGTCTCGGCACGAGATACCAACAGACATGTTAAATCTTTGAAGTGTTGCCAACTTCCGCTCCCTACACTTTATACGAACAACATTTCGGATCTGCCAACAAGTATTTTCCTCTCATTAATTTAATCTGTGGCTTTAAAGAAGCCTTCCCATACGTTTACAACCTGCCCAGCCACAGAAAAACACGCACGTACATCATGTGAACACACACACAACAAAATCGTACAAACTTAAACGTTCGTGTTTTGTTATTTTTACCACTCTACAGTGTTCTGTTAACAAAAAAGCATCTGGCATTACGCACACCAAGTTAAATTAAAACCATGAAAAGCAATGGGTAACAAAAAAATTAAAACTAATTAACATTAATAAAATAAATAAATATTGATATTAAACATCAGCACAGAAATACAGGCTTGTGTATATAATCATTATATTTTCGCAAAATAAATTCTTCATTGTTTTATTTACTTCAGGAATAACATAAAACAAAAGTCTGTAACTTAATTGAATAGATATTTTAATTATAAAATTATTGACTTTGGCTGTAAAATCATATTCCTGGTCCACCGACAATATAAATTTACGAAAAAATAAAATTAGTTTATTATTCAACTCATGGGTACATAAATCTAAAAAAAACCTTATCCTTTTTAATTTGTTCAATTAATAACGATGTATAAACTGAGATTTCACGTTCTTATGGCGGCGAGTACAAAGATTATTGTATTCTGGTTTATAACGCCGTGTGGGCTAGTAGGTACCAATGTTCTGCAGGCACATAATGCCTCCATCTTCAGGGATGACGTTAAACTTCACAGATCTCATATTACTGATTTATTGTAAGCGTAATAATTTTTACGAATTTAAATTCTCTTAATTTTTCTTGAATTCAGTTTTTATTTCTTACTATCGGGCATGTAATTTGCATGGCAGTGATTCTATGAAGATCGTAAAACCCCTCGTAACTGGAATAATTTTAAATTCATTTGTTTTGTAAACACCGACATTCAGAAAGCGTTTCGAGATTGACATTAGGCATGATTTTACAGTTTCTCTCCAATTTATTTTTTCATCAACTTCACCGTGTTAAAGAAACTAAATTACGCAGTCAGACACTAATTCTGCAGTGATTGATACACTTGGAAACAACATTATTAAAGCGACGTCATTATTAAAGTTTGTCCTGCAACATCTCAGTTATCTTTCTCTGGTTCCACAATTTGTCTCTTTTCCCCAAACAACGTATGATTCAAACGAGACATTCCAAGATGTCGTGACGGTGGTTACCAATGTCAACACACAGCAGAACATCTCAGTCAACCGCAGAGAATTATCTGTTTCTAAATACTTTCTGAGACAAGAAAACTGTAATAAAAAATAAAGATCAAAAGGAAGGAGTTACTTCAAACGTGTACACATTGCAAGATATAAAGAAATGTTACTAAAATAAATGGCAAAGATAAATTTCTACTTGGCTGGCATAAGATGGTTTGACGAGTGGCGACACTGGTATATATTTTATACTACAGTGGTTCCAGTTTTAATTTCACGCCATAAATACGTTTAAGAGCTTTGTAGAACCTTTTCTTAGAACATACTTGAACTTTAACGCAATAGTTCTAATCGCGAAAACGCGACAGACAGACATAGACCAACAGAAACAGAGTTTGGGGATGTTGATTGGATTCATCTAGCTCAGGATATAGACCCGTGGTGGACTCATGTGGACAGAGTGATGAAACCTCTGGTTCCATAAAAGACGCGGGGATTTCTTTACCGCAAAGAAAACACAACACTTTACCATTACAAAGATCAACTGATTAACCCTTTGAAGCCAAATCTCACGTGAAAAAATATTTAATAACTCAGTCCGTACCGCGAAGAAAACACTTCACTTTACCATTACAAATATCAACTTATTAACTCTGTTTAAGGAAATAATCGCTGTTTACACTGAATATCATAAAAGACATACAAATACAAAACGCAGAGTAACTTACTGTTAAAGCATATGGTACATATATTTACCACTGGGCATCAAAGTGTCAAAGAATAAGTATTAGTTGGGGTGGTGCGTAAGTATCAGATTACGGTGCACCGCTGATGGAATGTTAGTGAGTGGCAGCGCGGTTTTTAAAAGCCAAGCCCCCGCACGACATAGGATCAGACACGCAAGGATAATTAATGACGTTAATTCGCTACGAAAGACATCGGGCTT
>NW_019059902.1:577707-603870 GCF_000696155.1 Zootermopsis nevadensis
TGGTGACACATGTGGCTTGGCTCCAGGCCTGTCTTATTCTTATCGTATACACGTGAAGCTCTGATCGATTACATTTTTGTATAAATACTATTATCAAATATATCGTATACACTTTGGCGTCTTACCGCGGAGACACAGGTTCAATCCCAAGTGACTGAAAGTAAAATTTCTGATAAACAAAACAACAACGGACTAATTTATTTTCTCCAATTTCTTTAATTTATCTCTTCTAATTATAATTTTACCTTTGCCCCATAACCACTTGTCACCACTCCATTAGATATTCGATAGTCTTTACAAATTATTATTCATAAATTAACATACGTCGATCTTAAGTCTAGGGCTTCATCTCTGACTTAGCACTTTACTAGTCTTGAATTAAAATATAATTCCTTTTATCAAATATAATATAACCACTTAACCCGCTGCCCTGGAAGTATTTCTGACAATATTCACCTCAATAAAAAAATTACTTCGGTTTCATAAAAACCTTCCATCTTCAGGGATTCTTTCTCCCCATCCCCATTATCTGGCCTGGTTGTTAGGGTTCCAAAAAATATCTAAGCCCATAAAACGACAATTTTTTTAAATTAGCAACCAAATGCGGTTTAATGCATACATAAAGCGATAAATTTAGCATTTACAAGACTTAATCTCAGGCATTGATACAGGAATAAATAACAGAAAATACGTTCGGAAGACAGATATACTGGAAGCTTTTAATAAGTTATCGAAGTTAATGGAGAAAACAATCGATTTCTTGATGGTAGTTACGAACTGGGTAATTTATTCTTAAAAATTATATTTGTAGAAAGGAGGAAAAACACGAGTAGCAGATTTGGTGTCAAGGATGACGAAAGAAATGATTTTGACAGCACCAGAACAGAGGAAAAAGGTTTGGTCATATCAGCTATGTCATAAGTTTACTAATGAATTTCTCAAAACGTGTAAATTACTTCCCGTGGTGTCATAACCCTGAGGTCACGACAGTGAACATATCTTTACAGATGATCCAGTAAGAAGAGACTTCAACGCCATGAAGATCGGAGAGATTCTATGGCGCCCTTTGAAGTTTTACCGCCTTTTCGCCCCTCCTTCCGAAACATCTTGTCATTAGTACCATAATTAGTGAGTGTCGAGCTACCATGTGCCACGCAGTCGCATTAAAATGAGACCGAGACAGCTTTTCTAAAGAAGAATCAAGACGTCTGAACTGACAGCGGATGTACAGTATTGTCCCTGAAAGAGTCATCAAGTTCCCTTGCATCCACGTTGCGAGTTCTACCGAGTATAGAAATTTAAAAATTATGAGTTCGCATTAATCACCTAACATAACGTCCATACCAAATTTCATTAAAATATTAAGATATTATCTACTTATTAAATGTGTACTGGAGGATATTTCACGTAAAATTTCTACTTAGGTTAGCTTGAATGTAACCACAAACTTGTTCTTTGTTCAACTAAGCGTAAATCTTAATAAAACAAGAAACAAAATTACTATGAATAAGTAACAGTGCCCTTGCAGTATACAGTTCATGCAGATATTACAGTGACATTTCAGACTTATGTGGCTGTAAATTAACTTTAAACATCCAGCCTTGGTCCTTCACCCATTTATCTCCCTAAATTAATATTGTAATATATGACAGAACTTGGCCTTGAATTTCCACAATGCCTCTTTACCTTCAAATTGTATCACAGTGTGGCTTGCTACAGCTAACGTAAATTTGTAAAATAATGCAGCCACTTCCAATTTTTTTCAACAGATTTTTTTAATAATTAACAAATCTACTTACCAATGAAGTTTGCAGATATCACCCACACGGAACACACGTTCAAGAAAAATTAACAATTGAAGAAACATGAAACATAACCTAAAAGCAAAACATGACTATAGGAGCACAGCCTCCTTGCAATCTGCCTATCAGGAAATGCGCCCACTGATCACACTGTTGATTTGACTACATGCATTAACCATTCGTGCATGATACAAAGTAACTCTGTTGGCAGTATGTTACAAGGACGCGAATACACATTTATCCCCTCCATTTCCATTCTGGATTTTATTAGATTATATTTTACTGTATTCCTTTTACAATCGTTTAATATTTTGTCCCTCCCCCCTCCCATTTTACCGACTACTTTGCTTACCGGCTAAACTCACTGCAAAGTAGCGACCACACTATATTCACATACGTAGGTAACCTAAACTTTAAACAAAAACACAATTTCCTGCAGCCACCTTCACTGTTGTGGGTCTTAAAGGTCAGTGCTGTTTGTTGTCCACACTGTGTACAATCCTTCTCAAAATATAAATTGTAATAACACCAGCGGCCACAAAATTACAGCCCGTTTCACCACACACAATACACAATGGGCCGCCAGGAAACTAATGGCCCACTTCCCTTCAGAAACTTAATAGAACATGAATTACCACAACTGACCAGCATAATATACCTCAATACACACGAAAACAACTGACTAGAACAATGCACAAGAGTTTTGCCGAAAATGGTCAAATTGTGGAATATGGAGGAGGAACAAAAGCAATAAGAAATAGGAGCAATTATTTCAATCACAGATTCTTTTCATATATATAGTTTCATTGGAATAGCAACCAAACATTTCACAACAAATAAAAGGCTTCTTCTCCTACCATACACCAGGGCTACCGCTCTTATGAAAACTGAATTTAATTATCTAGTGTCTTACGTTAATATGAATACTAATTTTAAGAAGTCTCAATTTCAACATTGCAGAAACAATGTTAAAAGATGCCACATTTATAACTCATATTCCTGAAATTAAGAATATTTATATGCTGAATGCATTTTTACCTCAAAATAAAGTAACTCAGAAGGTCTTAATTCTGTGCTGGTCGACGCGTGCCAAATCCATTCCAGCACTTGTCCCACATGACCACGCATCATTATTTAAAACAATAATTAACAGGATTAAGATTTCAGCGCCTAACATGAGACCCTGAGTCAACTACACATGTTTAATGTTATTCCTCATAATTCCCTATACACCTGAGAATAAATAATATATATCATAGAATTTCCTTCAGAATATGTAACTGTACATTGCAAAATTTCTTCTGGAACATTTTGGATATTTTAAATTTGTCACACATTCCATCTGTTGGTCACGGTTCAATGTTAAGTAATAAAAAGATATTCAGACATGCGCACGTGTAAAATTGTTTCTTCCACGTTACGTGCGATTGCAACCTTACGCAACTCGACCGCATTATCGGAAATATATTAAACCGACGCCGATCTGTTTTTACATGGACAGCCAGGTATGCATAACGTTAGAAAGTTCAGGAACCTGTCTTGCTTTCAAGCCCAATTCTGTTTACATACACATTACAATGAAATTCTCTTTTTTTTTAATTTCTAGAGAAATAAATTCTGGTATTCGCCATAAAAGAGAAAAGCACGTGGAAAGTGCTCTTTCGGTACAAAAAAAATTAAAAGCCCGGCATATTTTCAGTAGATAGTATAGAACAAGGACCGTTGATCTGTTTCATGATTAATCTACTACAAATGTCAAGATAAATGGCACATTAAACAAAGCTGTGGTGGAAGTCAGTAACTTTTCCGCTTCACACACCTCAAAAATTTGCTCCTTTTCTTATTTCAATCTGCGGTATTACTCACTCCTGCGCTTGTTTTGCAGCCTCTCGTGTCAATACAAACAACAATAAACCAGGTATAAAACATACAATTTATTAATTAGAGAACTACACCAATTTCTTCGTTATGAATGTTCCTGATCATGAAGATAACAAAATCCTGTATAAACTTTGCGGACTGTCTGTTCATTCCAGTGTTGCACTGGCTCACCCATAATTCTGTGCAAAACCTCACTTCAATTAACTAACCCCATCTATACAGAAAAAAAAACCTAATGTATTCAAATGAGCACTGATAAAATTGTGTCGCCATCCCACCCGAATCCACTTCTTTAAATTTTCAATGTCAGTTTGTTTCTTTTACTCCAAAACTGACAAACACCATGTTTATAAACAACGTAACTGTATACTTAGTCCTGCGCCATAGCCGCGCGGTCTGAGGCATCTTGCTTCGGACCGGAGATACGGAATGCGCGCTGGTTCGAGTCTCGGGGGAGAAGAAATTTTCTCATGAGCTTTCGACCAGTGTATGGGACCGGTGCCAACCCAGCATCGTGAGGAAATTGGGGAGCTACAATGAGTAGCTTAATCCGGTCGTGAAAACTATCAATGGCTGGGGGTTCGTGACAGAGCAGTTTTAGCGAATGGGTTAGCGTGACATCACACACTTCAGGCGCACAAATTTTCAGAGTTACCGAGTTGGCTCGCCGGTTTTTAAACTCTTGACACCGAACGCGTATGATCTCAAATAAGCCCATTCCTCGAACCCAAAACTACTGACTCTGAAGGCAACAAAATTGCTTAAATTCTCTTTGGGGGGGGGAGGCAAATGCAATTTTTTTACTCCATGTGTAAGGACTCTCACACACATGCAAACACAAGCACATGCACACACGCACACACACTGGAAGAGAACAGGCATTTACCTGGTTAAAACGTTATAATTATGCGGCTATATGAACATGCAGGTTACTAAGGGTCGCTAACATTCATACAGCCTCAGACTGTTCCTGTACATCTGCTTCTAATTTATATTTAGATTCTCCAAGTTTCTTTTCAGAGGAAGTAAGAGGCAAAATTGTATCCCTTTCATCATTATCTTTATCATCATCATCATCATCATCGTCATCATCCTCATTGTCGTCGTCATCATTGTCGTCATCATCGTCATCCTCCTCCTCCTCCTCCTTCTCAATCTTTACAAGCACAGTAGAAATTTTATCTCTTTCTAAACTTTGTTTCCTTACATCTTGTTCATTATCCCTAAAATCCATGACGTCCGTATCCAATCCAATCTGACAACCTACAGGAAGGCTAACTATCTGGCCTTTCTCTGTCCTTTCAATCCCACCCGCAACCTTACCTGTTTCTGGGCCTTCAACATTTTCATTCTTATCTACATTAACATCAACACCACCTGAAAAACAAAGAAGCATCGAATGAGACGTGCACGTAGTATCTTTTAAGTAGGCATGCTTTTCACCTTACAGATTTCACATTCACAGAGAAAGTCTCTTACCAATCAGTAAAATTTCCCTTATCAATCAGTAAATTTCCCAACATTATTTGATTCTCTGTAATTTTACCCGTAACACTTCCCGCATCCTACATACTTAAAATTTTCCAGACTTATTGTCACAATTTCATGAATAACTGGAAATTTATCCACTCTGAACTTCTCGATATCAGTCGCGAGATGATATTAGTCCACAAAAAGTCCAAACAGAGAACATTAACCATAAAACCAACATTTTATATGGTGACTGATCATAAACCTATCTGCTCTCTGGCATTCCTCCCCGTCCCCCCCACCCATTAAAATCTTGATCCGGACTGCAACTCTCTTGACGGAGATTTTTCGCGGTTCTCCTGAGTCCCTCCAGGCAAATACAGGTAAACCTCGATCTACGCCGGGGATGCGTTCCTGGACGAACCGGCGTAAATGGAATCGGCATAAATTGAAACTCTTCTTACAATGTAAATCAATGGGAAGTCAATAACGTGCGTTCCCGGCACCCAAACACTGACGACTTAAGTTCCTCAAAAATTGACTTCGCCTTATCCGTGATAGCAGTTTCAGTCAAGGGAATGTTTTTTTCGATTCATGTCATCCACTCATAGCAACAGTAATTTCTCCGTTCTTTCTAAAAGTTTACTTCTGCTATAACTCATTTGCGTTGCACTTACTCTCGTAGCCTGTTGTATCGACTGTTTTATTTTTATGAATTTTTCATTATGGTAGTCACAGTGGAAGGAGGCAACTTCATACTTCTGCACACATTACGACGGGTATCACCACCTTCTATTCTACGAATTACGTCCATCTTATCTTCTAACGCAATAGACCTACGCAACTTTTCAGCAACACATTCACTTCTCAAGGTGGCTCTTCTACAATTTATAAATATAAAACAGTTGCTACTGCAGAATAGAGGTCGAACAACACAAACACATTTAGCACACAGTTTTCAGCACATTCAATGTGTCAACAAGAAGCGAACTGAGCGCATTTTTCCTTACACCCTTATCAGGATGAATGCAAATGACTCACCGTGAAGAGTGACCAATGCTCAAGTGACTGTTGCGCAATGTTGGCAGATTTTTAGGAGATTATCTCGCGACTACTTAGCAATGAGTGCAGAGGTGACTGTATTTATAATTTTTATTCAAAATCAGCGATGTAAAAATTACGATTTAGTATAAGAATCAGTATGAGAAACATTGTAAAACGTTATAAATAATTGTAAAATAAATTTTTTTTCACTTTTTGACTTGCTCGTTTCAAAAGCGGCGTTATTCTGAATCGGCGCAAATCGAGATTTACCTGTACTGGGATAGGCCACGATCACTTCCAATTCATTACTTACTATCATCCTTTCATTTGACACTATACAGTCAGAGCTACTGAAAAAGTGTCGTTAAATAAACTATAAATAAATACATAACATCTGAGAATAAAGTAAAAGCCTGCGGTTGGGAAAATGTATTACCCCCTAGCCGATTCTCCTTGTCCCCCGCCTCCAAAGTTTCCATATCAACCATGGACTGAAGCTCAGCACTCGCTGCCTGCCCCATCCCTCCCTCGGACTCTCCTAAGCCCTGCCGCCAGCGACCCCGCTTTTCAATGGCCTCTAACTCCAACTGAACCTCTTGACGTTTTTTCTCTATCATTTCTGAAAACAGACACATGTGTAACGTTAACCAAAACTTTAATTTACTTTGAATTACAGACCAGTACGTCTAGAAACCAATACAGAAAATTAAAACTAATTACTTTAAGAAACGAACATGGCACGACAGTCTAGTGACACAATGACTCATTTATATAAGTAACTGCTATGAAAATGGTATAAATGTCATGGGTATATGAATTTAAGGTACAATGTCTACTGAGATAAAGATAAATTATCTTTTCAGATCAAAGAGAAGTGATTAATAAAAGAAAATTTGGAAGATGATCTCTGAAAAAAGTCATATCTGTTCTAAAACTTCTATATGGATGGGTAAATTGGGCTTTGACAAACAGGAATCCTGCTAAGATTTGGTAAGGAATGGCCAAATATTACGGTTCAGAAAAATATTGTTACGTACGACTTTTTGATACAAAGGAACAACATAAAGAAGATGAAATTGCATTTACTTACTTGCAACAACCTTCTGACTGGCAACAAGTCTTTCTTCTGTTTTCAAGTTGTGTGTTTTTGGAAGATAAAATATATGAGGCTTGGATCGGGTCTGAATGAAGTTTAGAAGATGCCTATGTTTAGCTTCCCATTCATCTTGCTAGAATGAATAAAAGACAGTCATCGGATTTCCCCAAAACTCCAAATAAAAACTGTTCACAAGAAGTTCTGCTATATATTTGAAAAAAATGTCTCAGTTTTCATAAGAATTATATAAACACAGCAAGAGGAAGACATTTTGACATAAGTGATGAGCTTATGAGAGGATGAATATACCAAAATACTGTAATAATTACAAACAAGTCCAGGTGCTCATTCTGAACTCTGAATGTGAAAATTTTCTGTAAATACTAAAAGAGACTTCGCTGACAGCCTGTAAAACATGTTTCACATGAGGGGTATCAGTTTAAATCTGACAAAATCATGCACAATGCTGAAACTGTATGGCTAGAGTTCATTGTTAGGTTTTGTTGTGTCATATTGCTTTGTTGTGTCTTATTGAAAAAAAATAAAGACATCTATAAAAATACAATACCCAACACATTCAGCTTTGCCAGTCTCATTTAGTAACATGTTCCTGGTAAAACAGTTTCGAATCGGCTTATATATCAATCACATATATGACTGCTTAAATAGCCCACACATTACTTCCAAAACTTTATTGTGCAGGCACAAAACATGAAATGGTTCATCATACAAATCACTCACCTCCTTAATTCTTAACATTTTCAGTTCGATTTTCTTTATCTCAGCTTGTTTCCGTTTTCTCTCTTGAAACAATTCTTGGCGTTCCTTTTTCAATTCCTCCTTCTCGCGTTTCGCATTCTCTTCCAGTTTCTTTTCGACTTTTGCTCTCTTCTCCTCCTAAACAGGAAAATAAAAACAAGAAACTAACAAAGACCATAGCATTTACGCACTAGACAAAAACATCTGCCTAACTAACCTAAAATATCCTACACACAGCCAGGCAGGCAGACAGACACACAAGTAAATAACAAAATAAAGTACAAAGGCTAAAAGAATAAATAAAAAAATACCTTATCTTTCATTCGTGTTTCTTCTTGACGAAATTTCTGAAGAGTACCAAGAAGTGCACCAAACATCCTTCTGTTCCTAAAAGATTAAACAAAATTCTAGAAAATTAAAAATTACATTGATATTATTTAAACATTCCCTTTGAAAAATTCCATGAAAATCATATTCAATGATTTCATAAACATAAAAACATTACAAAAATTGCATACAAACTAAAGCTTTCCAACACTATGGCAATAAAAGACCTGCAGAACAAATTCCTTCACATCAAGAATCTTTAAATACTGACAATTTCAACTACATACCACATATTAAAACATTTACTGTGCATTATCCACCAAATGACAATTGTGTTGAGGTGTGGGAATACGGAGAAATATGGAAAATCCTGGTTGTCTGACAGCTCAAAGTGAAAATATTTTGGAAAGAAAAATTAAACAAATACAGAAAATTTTGAATAAATGTAAATATACTGCTCATCTAGCACCCATCTTATCACATAATATACATATATCACCATACCTAGCCTTGCTTCTTTCATCTTTGCTTTGTGCAGCCATGGCTTCCTGTCTTGATGGTAGTTCTTTAGGGGTAGCGATAACTCTGGATGAAATTGCAGGCTGTCAAGATAAATATCAGGTTACAGTGAAGGACAACAAATCCTGCTTCTTTAATATGAATCAATAAATTATATTTTATCTTTCTAAGCTTTTCAGAGGTCCTTACTGCCTCCATTGTCAGGCACAACAACCTTGAATACAACCATCTTCAACAATAATCATATTATGCACTAAAATGTTTAATGTCAAATTCACAGAATGGCCACCAAATTTTCCAGATTTCTACCCATCAGATTACCATAACTGGAACAAACTTAAACAGTTCTTTTACAAAAACCAGAGCTTACAGTGAACTGAGAACACAATATGCCTTTTTTTTACCTTGTTTGCAACCTCCTCTTCATCACCACTATCTCCTTCCCGTTTCAACCTCGGTGGACCTGACAATCTGTCAACATATCACAAATTCAAAAATCTGCCATAGTAGTATTGCCAATAATAGGAAATTAAAAATGTATGTGGCCACTTAAATTTCACTGGCATGTATAAACCACATGGATTTAAATGCTAACTTGAAGGGTTAGAAGAAAGTATATCACATTATAATATATTAATTAATTAACAATAATATTCAGGATCTCTTATGTCAACTATCTACAGGGAATAAGAATAAACATATACCTGCTAAACACAGTCCTAGGGTCACCAGGTCTTCTCTTGATGAGTGGTGACTCCTCTTCTTCAGGTCTTCCACCAGGGTCTCGTCGGCCCCTGCAATATATGCAGAGTTTTAATGACAGTATCATACAATAAATGCTTATCTGCATGACCAAATTAGGTTAGTAACAGGCAAGGAGATCTGGAGCAATAAAAAAAGGTAATGATGATTTTACTGAGGGCTTCACAAGTTTATTTCAGGATGATCCACATTAGTCTTCCATAATGGTAAGGTTCAGTTTTGTTATGTGACATTACATTAGCCTAGCTTAGTAAATGGAGACCACTACAACACCACATACGTACCTCACTGGGGTAAATCCACGTCCTCTTCCCCTAAACTCCTCAGGCTGCGCAGCTGGCCTTTTCACACCAAGCCTATAATTAAAAACAACCATGATTCTGTAAACAACAAATATGCAAACATGATAGGGGACCAATACATTAAAAATGAATTATGCAAGTTTAACAGGGCTTCATCACTCTGAAATTTAATAAACCTCAGAATGATAATATCATAGGTTGAAGGCCTCTTTTAGCATGGCAATGTGTAACTGGATATCTACACTAGATCCTGTAATCGAAAACTCTTAAATCATTGCCATAATTAAATGGTCAATACTGAGATCACACCGGCGATACCACAAAGCAATATACAGTATTGTACTCATGCATACAAATACCATACAATAACACTAATTAATGAAGCTTCATATATGCAATGCTTGTCTAAATAAATACAAATTTCTGTAGTGCCTAAACAATTATTACAACTTATAAAACTTACCGCTGTTGTCCTTCGCTTGGATCTCTTCCTATAAGTTTTTTAATGTGTTCATCGACTCCTTTAAGGTTATCCTTTGCTTTCTCAAGCTCTGCTTGCAGAGCCCCAAAAGACTTCATGATTTCAGTGGCCATGATAACCTAAATTTACTTATAGATGTACTAAATAATCAAATAATTTCGTTTGGCTTATACGAAACTAATACCTTTCCTACAATACCTTTCCTACAATGAAACAACTTATTTAACTGCGAAACCATCAATAAAAACTACCAACAATACAGAAGAAAAATCATCTATAAACACTGCAAAAGTATACACATCTTTCAAACTCCTTACAAACGGAATGGTATAAAGCAAATCATAAAGTAAATTTATGTTTATCGTATATCGTTACACATATAACATATGCCAACTATTAAATTTCATTTGCAATTTACAAGAATTCAGTAGTGTTTGTGTTGTTGGCTATGCTATTTTGATAGGTTTTTGTTAAAGAGCGGGCTATTGGTTAGTCTAAATCAGAGGTTATAGAAGATTGAGGTGATCTGTGAAGTAGAGGAATTCGTCAGAGATTAAATTTTGTGCACGAATATGTATACTAATGGTCTACAGCACATGCATTCAATGGTTGAACCTGTTATCAATCACTAGTCTTCCATGGGTTCTACAATAGAAGTTACAGAGGCGTTTTTGTTTAGTATGTACTCTGTAAAAACTAGTATTTGATGGAAACAGATTCATCGCAGATAAAATAGGATGTACAGTTAATAGTCGGAGGTGTACATAACAAACTTATCTAATGTCGGAAGTGAAATCATTGTTTAGAAATACTGAAAGAAAATCATTGTACTGTGTGCGTAATTAATGCCAGTTGAAGTGCCGTATGACTTACTATTAGACACATCTAAGATACATGTATCAGCCACATTTTGCAGGTTTCCACAACTTTAATGCGTTTACTAACCTTTACATAGCCGTGTGTGGTGTCAAAGAAAAACCCTTCGGGAAATTCATTTGAGAAATGGCAGACGAAGTACTTTTTGAATTATTGCATTCAGAATTAGTTTCATACGTTCTAACTAATTCTGAAAAGGACAAAAAGGTAATCGCTAAACGGGCACTGTAGTTTTAAAAATATGGAATTTATCATGCACTGTTATTTATTTAAACTGAAAACACGTCTAAAATCTAATCCAGTTATTTGGTCTTTTATAGCATGGTGATCTGTCTACATTAGAGTATATAGGGTTTTCTACTGGATACAGAATAATTGAAAGGTATAATATAATCATATATTGCATTGCATTGTATATGTGGTTGAAGGGAAATTACAAATATTTGCACATTTTATCAAGAACAGTACATTCCTGATCTACCATAACAATGTCCAATAACACCTGATAAAAATCTTTGCTTCTCATACTAAAAATTTAAAGGTCAAGTATATGGTCACCACATGTTCTTACTTTGTTATGGCCATACCCAGTACACAGTAAATCAGAATATTCCATATTTGCAGTGTATTTGAACTATGCTTTTAGGTTAACTAAAGACTGGCCAAGATTTAAGGATGAATTAGACACCATGAAATTTATATGTACGGATTTTTGGTCATCAATTAACAAAAAGCAAATTGACAATTTGAGAACAAACCATCAAGGAGTATATGTTCTTCAAGATAATGCCTTTCGTTTCCTAACGAGGCTCTCGGCAGGTCGGCAGTACCTTGAGATGGCACCAAAGGTAATGACAGTTTTGAAGTCTTCAACCTTTTTCTTCTTCTCTTCTGTTCCATGGAATGGATAATTTAGTTTGACCATTCTCAGTGTTCTAACATGTATTATGCTGTAATAATGAAGCAGTTCTGTAGATGGCTAGAAAATCTCCAAGAGCCTGGGTCCCATGCTCAATAGATTATGCAGTGGCAAATAATATGTGTTGAATTTGTAAAACCACAAGAGGATTCTGCTGTATCTGTTACAATGTAGCTACTTATTATATGAATTAGTTAACCTAGAAATTAATTTCTGACTATGATTTATGTTTTTCCAGTATGTAGCATTTACGTGTGGCTTGATTCGTGGTGCCTTGTCCAATTTGGGGATTAACAGTATGGTCACAGCTGAAGTACAGTCCATGCCAGGATGTAAATTTCATATTCAAGTTCAAAGAGTTTAGATTACAGTAAGTTATGAACATTTTTGGTTTTAAAATGTGTTTAATAGTATATTAACCTAGGAATGACATGCACTTCATAAGAAGTAGAGAATTTGGGAGGATGTTACATTTGCTTACTTTTTTCTTTCTTAATTTTTAGATCTGTATTATAAGTGACAAACTTTTGGAAGTATTTGTATGTTTCTTCAGAAGTCATTGAGCTAAGAAATACTTAGCAATTAAAAGGGTTAATGAGAGAGCTTCTTTTCACATGGTCCTTTTTCCTTCTTGTTTTCCTTTCCAGGTAACTGCTTTGTAGAAACTGATAATTTTTAAGTTAAGTGTAATTTTCAGCTTTTATTGTGGCGGGGAGGGTTTCACTGTGGACCAAATTAAATACAATGTACCCTGTGACCTGCAGGAATAAATTTCCTTTCCCCTCTGATATCAAAATTCAAAATCCTTTCATAAGACAGCTATTCTATATTCTCTGCAGAGAAGCTGAATCGCTTCGTTTTAGATTTGCGCACGAACAGTCACTGAAGTATTCAGATGAGGTACGGTTAAAGCGATATTTCTTCTTCTATGGCTCTCCGGTCCGTATTTGGTCCATGGCCTCCTCAATTCTCCTCTTCCATTCGGTCCTCCGTTAGGTCCGTCTGTCCGAGGCTTTGATCGAGGTTTCGAAACATCTTCCTTTTTACGGTGCAAGGTTGTTAGCCTTGCGACCAACCCCCAACCTGGAGGACCAGGGTACCTGTCTTAGTCTGACCTCTCCCCCTCGACCAATCTGGCTAGGGAGGCACTACCAGTAGCTCTTGGGATCACTGAGGTACTCAAGCCCCACCACCACGACAAGGTGCAGGTACCATTAAGTGGGGAAGCGATATCTCACCATTTTGTCTGTATCCTCATTTCATCTACAGATAGCGTGACATTCGTAACAAATTTGTACTTATCTTTTAGATTTTCCTGATTGTGGTGGCCAATTTCGTGATCACATTTAGTTGTATATAAAAATACGACCATTAATAGCGTGAACTGTTAACTGCTGCAGCAGATATGAACCATAGATGAAAAAAACTCATTGGGAAATAACGAGACTATGGATATGTGAATGAATCATCGTTATAATTATCTCATGTTCAAAGCGACCAACTTCAGAATCATGTATTGCTATTCTGGTCTTTTATTAATGTATTATTTGTATATTATACTTTGGTTATCATGTTATTTATATTCATATACAGGACTGAAAAAATTATTCCTTATTGAGTAAGATTTAAAAACTGTAAAGTGTAAAAAAAAAATATTCTGTATCAAAATAAAATTTGTTTTTCTTGGTAAAGATTGTGAATATCTAATAATTGGTGTTTGATTAATGAGACTTGGCCGAAAGTTTTTCATTCCCAAACATTTTGATAGATTTAAGTGTCTTTTAAGCAAATAATATTTGTATAATAAAGTACGGTGTGTAATTAAAATGCTGGAGAATTTATTATTCATGGTAATTATTCACATAAGGTTATTGTGATGGAAAACTGTATTATTTTATACATGTACTTTCTGTGAATTAAAATATTCTTGAAAGCTGTCACATTTTCTATATTGTCTATGTCATCCTGGGTCTGAAAATCCATCAAAATAGTGTTACAGTATATGAGATTTCCTCTTTCCTAACGCCCAACTCGCTAAGGATTGGCTCAAGTAAGTTGTGATTAAAAATAGGATAAGTCGGTTGTCCATCAGACATGAAGAACATTATTTAAGCAATAAAATCATCAGGGAATGATTATGCAGATAGAGAGCATCTCTGAAATGGGCTATGACTCCATTTTGACATGGCTTGTCTCCTGAGAATATTTTATTGCATTTAGTCACTGCAAAAGCTTCAAGTCTTATATTATTCAAGCAGTTGAAAAATCTGAGAATATAGTTTTCGAAAAGTATAGCAGGTCCACTGTTCTGTCAGCATTTCGATTCTCGATGTACCATTGTGCCAAACCCTTTATTTATTCCTGTGTTAAGCAATATTGTATGAATCCGTAAAGTAAATACACTCTTAAGGAAAACACAGTCGTTCCTATTGGAAACATCGCCTAAGCGATCAATACGTTATCTGCCGGCTGACGGGCGATCAGGTAGATTATATGTGCCTGATGTGGTTGCAGAAGTACAGGGGACAGGGCAACGAATATAAATGATATAATTATACTCGACAGATTAGCAAGGGTCTATTTTTATATACACTTATTTCCATATCAATCCATTAGCTGGTCTGTATGTGAATTTATTTTTTATTTGCGTTAATATTATTGGACTGATTTCGTCCTCAGGGACATTTTTATTTCCTATGTTGCAGTCTTGCATTGACTTGATCCGGACGAAAACAAAAACTGATAATTAAGATGTACTAAGGGTTCTCATAGGGCTGTTACGCCACGGATTATTATTATTAAGAGCCCTTAGAGGGTCTGACGAAAACAACCTGGTAATCGTGCAGATGTTCGGTTCTTGTTTCATGACAATGCTCTATATGGAAAATTCTGACGAGAAAAAATATATCAGGTTTTACCCACCATTTATATTCTCCAAATATCCCTTCCTTAAGATGTTAGATGTTCTTCACGTTTTAATGGGAGTGAATAATACCTGTCTGTCGTGTTTTCATTACACTGTTAACAACACTGTAGTGCAATATTAAAATAATAACCGAACACGCTGTTGGAACATTTCAAGGTCATTCATTCAGCTATCAGCGGGTTCTTATGAAACATTAAAATGGCTGAAAACTTTTGATCACCTGAGCTTTCAAATAATAATTATGCTCAACTGAGTTAATTTCATATGCTATCTGCAAGACAGGATTCGAACTGCTAACAATATTGGGAATTTATACGGAAATCATTTACTCTGTGAAGCCGAACGACTGCTCGATGTCACCGCAAATCACCGGGTAAATTTCCTGCTTATTACACATTTCCCACATAATCGATGGGTCGATCACGGCCATATTAATTAGCGGAGGGTAAATTCTTTGAGATGTTTTCCAAATACGGTTGGAAATGTTAGATATTTTAATATTCTTTCAATATGCATTATTAAAAAATCCTAATAGAAAAACGTGAATATGGCCCCAGGTCTTAAAAAATATTGAGAATCCCTCAACTTTGTTGTTAAAAATTCACTATTACGAAAAATGTTTTAAACAAACCGGGAGAAGTTTGTATGATCCTAAAAACATATATTACGTTAATGCAATGGTTAAAATGTATCAGACCAATTTGAACCAAAATTCGTTCTGGAAGTTGTGATGTGTCCAGATCAGTGAAACACAGCGTCACTTCTGAGCGCTCCTAATTAAGTTTTTTTAATGAAATTTACGTCAATTACTACAATAAGCATTACTTTTATCATGTATATTAAATCAAGTTACAAGCGGACATCAAAAAATTCTGAACTCTCAAACTACAAAATACGTTCGTTAAGAATTATATTAAATGAGATTTCAGGTTCTCAAGGTGGCGAGTATGAAAATGAATGTTTTCTGGTAAGATAAGCCGTGTAGGTGAAGAGTCATCGTCCTGATGATGGAGGCAGTAAGCACCTCTGAAACGTCTGTCAATTTCTACCAGACCAGACGCTGCAAACTCCCAGAAGACAAGTCATCTTCAGAATTATATTAAACCGACAAATAACATTTTCTATAAATGCTACTGAATCAATCATCCATGTGATTTTATTGAAACATGTTCTGAACATGGCTGTATGAATCTTGTATGATCGAGTGGGGCATGCGCACAGCTGGAGTCCTGCTGTAATCGGCCTACTTGAACACGCCGAGAGGAAGCCGTAGAGAGGTGCCCGTCTGACGTGCCAGATCGTGGTAACAAGTGGACGTCAGAGGCCAGGTGACCCTCTTGCATTTATTCTGTCATTAAAAGTCGTTGATTTTCCTACCAGGATTACTGAGGGTGTTGAAGTCTAGGTGTTTCCTTATAAAGAAGCTAGAAAGTTTTGAGGTGAGTCTCGCGTAGGAAAATCACACGAAATTCGTCTTCGTGTGATATTGAAGCCGTCTTCCGCAATACGATTCAGAGATGTGAATCATTGAATTAACTCTGTCAGAGCTACGGAATTTTTTTTTACGAGGTTTGTACGTATTTTGATTTACTAAGAATTTCTTTATTTGAGCTGTAGCTTCTGGGAAGGAACTGATATGAACCTCGCGATATATTAATGATTTTTCGATATACATCCCTTCGCCGAAATTAGTTTATGGATCATACCATAAATAGCGCGTTTACTTTCAACTCATTTGGAATATTCAGATATATTTTAACACGGATAATTTTGGTTTTTAGTTATGATTCCAGAAAACGACGTGTTTGAAGTATAATAAATTGTAACAGTAAATTTTAACCAATTGATAGATATATTTATTTATTTATCCACGAAACGTCTTACTGTTGGTGGTCACCCGACTTTGGTAATTTCTAATTTCGTGCGTTGAATAATACCAAAATGGCCTCTTTATTAAGTTATAAGATGGAAGTGGCACTAACGCCATCTAATTTGTGATCCTAAACTGTAGAACTTCGAAATATGTGCAGTTAGTTATTATCTGTATGCGTGTAGGAACTATGTGGCTATTATGTCTTATTTAACTTTCCGTTTGTTAACGACGCGGATGTAATTCAGCTGTTCATGTGAGTACCGAGATACAACGCATACATATCCACAAAACTCGAATGAAACATTACAAATAAGGCGACATTGCAAAATTTTAATGTATAGTTTATCTGACAGCATGTGACTATGACGTAACCAATTTTGCAAAGAAACAGATTACAGAGTTTCATAATTATGCTAACACATAATATTACTATACTTGAACAAAATCTCTGTTGAAACTGAGTAGCTTTTTATTATTATTTTTTAGTTTAAAGGGGAGTTTTAGATGGTTACATGAAGTCTGAGGTTCTCAGATACCAATAACTCTCACCCAAAACTGTTTACATCCAGGAAAATATTAATAGTCATTTATGAAAATATTCGTATAACTTAAGCTTTGCTTATAAGATTTAATCAAAATCTGTCGCAGGATTAAAAATGTGCACGAAAAAACTTCATATAAGTCCGATTAACCAAGCTAAATCAAAATTAAAATGATTCGATAACATTTAGTGTGTTTATTATACCAAGTTTTATCCAAATAATTCCTGTTAGTTATGAACACGTGGACGCACGCCTAAAATAGAACTGAAAATAATAAATGTGACACTTAACAGTAATTTAAATAAAATTCGCGTAGAAAGTATTTCACCAAAAATCGTTATAAAGAAATTTAAAAAACATGTTTTAAACCTTTTTCCGTCTGCCTTATTAATTAAACTACTTGCGGTGTAAATGCGTGAAGCAGCTGTTAATCTGATGTAATTAACATTTCGACTGGTAATTAAACATGTCTGGCGCCATCCCTGTTAATAACTTATCAGTGTAAAAATCTCCCCTTTGTTAGGATGTTCCACACAGACATTTACTGAGTTTCTAACACGCCTTGTTCATATATTTTCCGCCACTGTGAAAAGTATTATAATATCACTCCTAGTGTGTCCGTAAACCGACTGCCACGAAGTTTGAATAAACTGTCTTCATCTCTAATTTGCGCCCCGCGAGTCTTTAATAACGGGTGAATGTGACCCTTGGGAACTGTAGTGTCGAAAATGAAGCGGTCTCCTCCCCAAATATCAGATTACATTCCTACACTACTAGGTCTGAAATAGGTCGCGAACCCCTGACCCTTGGCCACTGTAGTGTCGAAAATGAAGCGCTCTCTTCCCCAAATATCAGATTACATTCCTACAGTTCGTGTGTGATGGAATCTAAATTGCAGTTCTTATATATTTAGACGTAAGTTTATATATAAGTCATCCATGTCTTCAGTGTGAAATATTTACGGTTATAAAATCTTATTTTTACGTTATGTATAAAACTTCAATCTTAAAAACTTCATACATCTGTACATTCTTCGTATACACATATAAATTATACGTCAAAACCTCATAAATTATAGGTCTACAACTTTATTCTTATACACGTATAATTATTTTGTTGTATATCTTAGTGCGGTTTTTTTTAAAAAAAAATAGCGTATTTACGAACGGACTTCATTACCTTATGTTTCATATCATAGGATTACATTTTATTTCAAAATACTGTCTAGTTCTTTAGTATCTATTAAACCCATTTCCATAAAATTAAGATATAAAGAAGAATGTAGAAATTTTTAACTTCTGAGAAACCCTAAAACATGAAAATTATACAAAAACTTTAAAACCACAAGAACAACATCTAAAATGTAAACTATTGTTTTTTATGCGAGTCTGATAATTTATTTACCGTTCTTATTTATTTTAACAAACTTTTATTTATCAGTTCTGAAAATACAGAATTTGTGAAGGGCGAACAAATTAGTATAAACTGAACAAATTGGGCCATCGTAAAAATATTGAATATCTACGAGATTCAGAACAGCCTTACGATTTTACAGCAATTATTTTAATGATTTCTTAACTCATTTTTCTGTTATATTTCGAAATCATATCCTTAACTACAATACAGTTTCATCTTTTTTTCAGAAACTTAAGATGAAATGCGACATTAGATTTACGACATTTGTGGTCCATCGATTTATAATACGATAAAACTACACCTGGGACCCATATTACACTTTTGATTTTCCTTTCGTCTTATACCGTCCTGGTTTTATCATAATGTAGAACACGCGGATAAACACTTCTATCCTTCATCTGTTCAAATCCACTCAGACTAGAGAAGAAACAGAGAAAGATGATTGAAAGATCTGACGAAGAGGTTTCTGTGGACAGCGAAACTCAACAGATTCCAGCTGACATGAGATATTCAAGTGCTGAAGCATCAGCCAAAGATAAATTATACGAACCAAGAAAAGTGCGGAAGGTAATAAGAGTTTTCACAGTGATGGCCTACGTGCTCTCAGTGTCGCTTGCAGCCATCATGTTGTCTCTCTACTACGTGTTCCTGTGGGACCCGAAGCTACCCACAGTCGGAAGAGACGGAGTACCAATGGCTTTGACAGACACGGGACCCCACCGTATTATCGCCTTCTCCAATCCAGGTAACGCAGACAAGACTGTAATGTGTCTTAATTTGTTGACTCAGTAAGAAAAATAATTGCAATGTAACTTAATAATAATACGAACACTTAAATTATTTAAGACTTGAGGTTCTCACAGCAGTGAGTATGAAGATTTCTGTCTTCTGGGTTGTTGCGCTGTGTAGTCTGGTCGATGTTTACCAACGTTTCGGAGGTCATACTGCCTCCGTCATCAGGGCGATGAGTATGAAGATTTCTGTCTTCTGGGTTGTTGCGCTGTGTAGTCTGGTAGATGTTAACCAACGTTTCAGAGGTCATACTGCCTCCGTCATCAGGGCGATGAGTATGAAGATTTCTGTCTTCTGGGTTGTTGCGCTGTGTAGTCTGGTCAGAAATCTTCATAGCGTAGATAACTTAGAAAGAATCGCCCTGATGACGGAGGCAGTATGACCTCTGAAACGTTGGTTAGCGTCGACCAGACTACACAGCGCAACAACCCAGAAGACAGAAATCTTCATAGCGTAGATAACTTAGAAAGAATCGCCCTGATGACGGAGGCAGTATGACCTCTGAAACGTTGGTTAGCGTCGACCAGACTACACAGCGCAACAACCCAGAAGACAGAAATCTTCATAGCGTAGATAACTTAGAAAGAATCGCCCTGATGACGGAGGCAGTATGACCTCTGAAACGTTGGTTAGCGTCGACCAGACTACACAGCGCAACAACCCAGAAGACAGAAATCTTCATAGCGTAGATAACTTAGAAAGAATCGCCCTGATGACGGAGGCAGTATGACCTCTGAAACGTTGGTAAACATCGACCAGACTACACAGCGCAACAACCCAGAAGACGGAAATCTTCACTTAAATTATTGTTGGGGGGGCCGAATATATGTTATAAAATCTTAAATTTCATGATGTTCTTATGGGTTTTGGCGTCATATAGACTCGGCAGTAGATGCCAGCATTTAGGAGGAACGTAATGTCTCCATCTTCAGGCCTGAAATGACAATGCTTACAAGCATCTACGGGTCTACACGACTTTGTTCCCTAACTTCGTAGGATGTATGTAGGAATGTTATTAAACACACTTAAGAAGTACATTATTCCCGGTGGTATATTAATATAATATTAATTTTTTAATCAAACTGCTCTTCAGTCGTTTTAAGGTACAGCTCTTAAAAACATGTTAAGATCGGAATTTAAATCCAAATGGCTGAAAGTTTTCTTGGAAATGATAAAAGCTCGGAAGACAGATTCGCTGTAGCGACGAGTACTTACAACTGTGAAGTAACTTAAGTCAGAACAAACACAATTTCATCGTTCACGATAGAACACAAACATAAGGGTGAAGTTCCGAACTCAGAATTAACAGCTCACAGTGTCTCTGAAATCATTCGGAAGTTGGAATTGAAATATCGACGGTGCGTAATCCCCGGGACCTGCAGTGCCGTTGCCTCAAATGCAGAGATTACGAAATGTCAAACAAGAGAGAGAAAACTCGTGACAAAAGAAGAAATTATTTATTTGAAAATACAAGTAAATTTAAAAAGGTATTAAAATTAGGCACACATACTGACACAGCGAATAGAAGATGTGGGTTATTTGGCAAATACGAATACGTGTAAAGATGAAGTGGCTGTTGCAAATCACGTGTTTTCAATCTCAGATGTCCGAATTTCTATCCCCGTGACTAGCCTTTATGGAGTTACACCCTTTACATTGTCAATCGTAAAACGTTTCTTTGATGTTGCCACGTTAACATGACAGCGAAAAGGGACATGTTTCAATAATTTCCTGTAGGATCTCTGTCTAATTCTCACTACTTTCCCCTGCTCCAGAAACACATCCCTTTCGGTATCATGTCAACGTGGCGACATCTCTGTGATATTTTACCATTAATAATATAGGCTAGTCTTAGGGAAAAATTCCAACACTGGAAAAAATAGAACTGATTTGCAATAAATTTCCCCTCTTTACCATTTTTTCATATTTCATCAAATAACAGAATTTTCCTATGGCCCAGAACTTATGGGACACTCTGTATACATGCCTGTTTATTACGTAATGCCTTACACATTTTGTAATCAACAAGCAGACAAATGGGACGTCTTTAGCTTCCACAAAATATGGTCTCTAGGCTAACCAATTAACCCTGAAATCATTAATCCCTGGGAGTAGAGCAGAACTGGTAATCAGAATAACTCAACAGTAATAATTTCAAACAAAATTAAAACAATAATTAAGGGTTCAAGTATAGTAAACTGTCTCTCTCAACACGTTAATCACACGCACAACTCCTCTTATATCCTGCCATTTTACCCATGGAGCAAAGTAATAAGTCAATGTTATAATTTGCCAGTTTAAAGTTAGAAGAGGCTAGAATACACTGACATTTTGATGACGACATATCTTCTAGCAAGGTTCGTATATGTCATACTTGACTGAATCAATCCGTGGGATCGAACACAATTGGCGAAAACCGTAATAAGCCTTCTGCGAAAGGACATAAGCGGTCGACTGACTGGACACCCCTAATATGCACACTGCCCTGTTCACCGTGACGTCATTTGTTTTGAGCAGAGGTGAAAGTGTCAAACTGAATTTAGAGTGAAAGCACTACGAGGTGCGATCGGAAAGTTTCAAGACTGTGTCAATAGCGGGCGAACCGGATGTAGTACGAGCTTCTGCCGCTAGGGGGTGCGGCCTACATTCATAGTGAATCAGTGTGCCAGCCGGCATCATCGAATTAGCATTTGTTTCTTAGTTACGGGCGTTTTGGTAGTGCATTACACCGACCCTCCTGCGATTTCGGAATGGCGTGTGCATCAAATTTTGCCAAAGACTCGCCAAAACGGCTAAGGAAACCTATGAAATGCTAAAGCAAACATTTGGGGAGTCCGCAAACTTTTGTGTGGCATTCACGTTTTAAAAAGGGCCGGCCGAACCTCTGTCGATGATGACGAGCGTTCTGGACGACCATCTTCGAGCACAACGCCCGAAAAAGTTACGAAGATCGACGTCGTACCATCAACGACTTGTGCGACATTGTTGGGACCTGTCAGCTGATTCTAAAGGAAGAACTCCACATGCGACGCATCAAGACAACGCGCCAGCGCACACCGCCCTCAAAGTTCGGCAGTTTTTGGCCTCAAACACCATGGCCGTCATCCCGCACCCTCCTTATTCACCGGATTTAGCTCCGTGTGACTTCTTCCTCTTCCCAAAGATGAAAATTCAGCTAAAGGGAAGGAGATTTGAGACGATAGAAGAGATTCAGGCAGAATCGCAGATGGTGCTTGACAGGCTGACAAAGAAAGATTTCCAGGGATGCTTCCAGGCTTGGCAGCGGCGCTGGGATCGTTGTGTTCACTCCCAGGGGAACTACTTCGAGGGTGATGGATGAATTTAATATCTGAGATAAGTGTACGGGTTTTTATAGGCGCAGTCTAGAAACTTTCCGATCGCAACTCGTACTTTTAAATGTCGGAATTGCCAAGAGAAATTTAAGTATGACATATATGAACCTTGCTAGAAGATATGTCGTAGTAAAAATGTCAGTGTTCGATCCCACGGATTGATTCAGTTAACTCAGGTCTAATAACCTTCTCGTGACTGATTGAAATGTTACAGTTTTACTCATATTAAAAAAAGGGAAGAAATAACCACGATATGGATCAGTAGAACGCTGATGTTGTTCTAACTAAATGTTTTGTGGCCAACTTGTATCGGGAATAAAATTCGAAGAGCTTTTCTGCTCTGTCCGATAGCTGTTTTATGTTCGTGATGTGGGCTGTGTTTCGGAGCGTCTGGTTCAATTGGCCGTAATCACGTGTTTCGTCATTTGCTCTGTTTCTGAGCATTAAATTCATGTTTATTAAATACAACGTAAAACACTGTATCACTCTCAACCACCTTAGAACACAAAATAAATGCGAGAAATATGTTTTGAAAACAAGTTGTGGTTTGTTTTCGTGTCTTTTTATGTTCAGTGTGGTAGCTGCTTACGTAATGTCTGTGCCATTTGCTAAGTTACACAGCGGACTTAGAATAAATCTGGTATCAGAGGCGTTAAGAGCTCTTAAGTTAGGCATGTCGACACGTCCTATTAGGCCCGACACAGATCTCGTATTAGACACGATGCTGGACCCCAAATGTCTCAATTTTAATACATTTTAAGCTTCAAATTCATGTCAAATATCTACGCGGGTAAAACTTTTATTTTTTAAATTAATACGGTGGAAATATATTTAAATTTTATTCACGTTAGTTCGTACGTGTAGGAAAATAGAGGAAATTAATTATATATCTTAAGTTTAAGTTTGGAATTAATACAAGTAGGTGATTATTTGACTTTTCCCACCCATGCGATGACCCCCGAAACATTCAACTCCTTTTTAAGTCTCCCTTAGCGTATAAGCTACATACACGGAGTTGAACATAGCAATGTAATAGTTTTCTATGTGAAACGAAAATTGTTTATATCTCTGTGAACATGTTTAGTTTGCCATAAAGTCGAAATTAACGGACAGCCAGCTTTAGCTGTCGTCTGTCATATATCCGAACTCAAAAAATCCTGACACGTTCCTTCATTCTTGCCAGTGCAGATCCCTTCGGGTCCCCCTTCGGGCCCCCTGATGGCCTGAAAGACCTTGGAGGGACTGGCTAATTTCTGTTCACTTGGTGGGGGCATATTACCTCGTGTATTTCCTTGCTTTTTAACCCTTTGAAGCCGAAGCTCGTCTTCATAATGTTTACGAATCCAGACCGTACCGCGAAGAAAACACTTCACCTCACCATTACGAAAATCAGCTGGTTAACCCTTTGAAGCCTAAGCTCGTCTTCATAATATTTACGAATCCAGACCGTACCGCGAAGAAAACACTTCACCTCACCATTACGAAAATCAGCTGGTTAACCCTTTGAAGCCGAAGCTCGTCTTCATAATATTTACGAATCCAGACCGTACCGCGAAGAAAACACTTCACTTAACCATTAGAAGTCGAATCAGGCGGTACCACATAAGATTTAACAAAAGAACATCCCGGTCAAAGCCTTAAGACACGTTTTGGATACCCCTTTTGATAAATAAACCGTTTGTAATAAATTACTAAACAGACCAGAACTAGTTTCGATTTATGTTAAAGCAGACTCAAAATAAATTATTAGAATTTTCAGAAAATGATTGATTATTGTAGTTGAAATTATTCTCGTCACAACACAACCTCCATCCGAGGTAGATCATTGGTGGATTTTAAGGTTAAAGTTTAGGGCGATGACCATCCTCATAACGGAGGCAATAAGTACCTCTGAAACGTCGGCAAACTTCTAAGAGACTGGAAAGCACAACTTTCCAGAAGACAATCATATATTCATTTATCGATATAACCTCGCAAATCAAAAGTTATTTTCTTTATAATCTGATGATTCAGTCTCTTTAACCCAGTATTTTAATCAGGGTTACGAAAACTCTGGACAATATGTAAATCAACACTTTGCGGTCGTGAATTAACTTTCTTGTACTACAGACATTCATTACTCGGCATGGATATTTGAGCTGTCAATCTAACTCGATGTCAGAATGTTGAGAATCCTCACTAGTCCTGTGTTAAAGTAACGCTCAGCGTGGAAAGAGCTTTGTTTCTTTACTGCAAAACCTCGTGACGAAACGGGGAGTCATACGGGTTGTCTGTCTATCCGCCATAGTCCTTTAATCGTATTATCGTCGAGTTCACATGTAATCCTTGTCGCCCTGACCATAATAGCTCAAAATAATGAAAAAACTGCTAAACTAACAAACCACAGCTTTTAATATTAACCCTCTGAAGCCGAAACTCGCCTAAATAATTATTCAGTCCGTACCGCGAAGAAAACACTACACTTCACCACTACAAAGCTCAACTGGTTAACGCTGTTTAAGGAAATAATCGCTGTTTACAGTTAGAATCGTATGAAACTTATTAAAGCAAATTGAAGAGTTACTAACTGTTGAAGAAAGTGGAATATACAACAGCATTTAAAGTCAACGAATTTTTTTTTTTTTTGGGGGGGGGGGTGGAAGCTATAATTTAAAATAATTTTTGTTTAATTTGCTGCACATTTCTAAATCTGTTGCAGAAAATTACTCAGATATTTCCACTCTACAACATTTTAATAATATATTCCCATCTACTTGATGATCTTTCAAATTATTTCCTTCCAAGAGGTTTCTCCTTACCAAAATCCTGAATGGATTTCTTGTTTTACAGTCCGGTAGTATGCGCCAAACTCAATATAATATCGCAGGAAAGAAGATTATAAACTCAAATTCTCTGTGAATATAAGATATCCCTCACAATTGCGAAAGAATCATTCGCTGTCAGCAACCACCCATCAACAGGAAGTCCTGATCATTACGAGTTCTTTGCGTAAAGAAGGTGGATCGGAAAGAGATGTCCGATTG
>NW_019059902.1:603889-706645 GCF_000696155.1 Zootermopsis nevadensis
TCTCTGGATTGTATTGATCGACAAAAACGGAGCTCTTAAGCCAAGTTTTCAATTACACGATTAAAACTGATTATTACGTACAATATATCTTATTAGTGACAAAACATTTTCTACCGACAATGATCTTATTGTATCAATTCTGATTTTTTCGTTCCTTATTGTGTAGTTTTGTTACGTTATCGAGTGATCTCGGAGTGTGCGCGCGCAAGGCAGTGTGACCCTGTGACGAGTGGCTGACTTCGATGTGTGTGTACACGTTTCACTCTAGGTTCTAGATTTCGTAAACACAAAACAATGAATTGAATGATTTTTGTGACAGATATTCGGATTCAGTATCACAGTGAGACTTTATAAAACGAGAATCTAATTCCATTGTTTTAAGTGTTAATTATTTCATGTCACGAGAGAGGGTGTTGTATTGGCGTGAAGCTTAACCGTTACGGAGTGAAGTGTTCAAGTGTTTTCATTACTGAAATCTGTGCTCGTTATTTGAGTGATTTCATTGTTTTAAGCAAAGAATGTGTTACTCTTAATACAATTTGTGAAAAATATATTCCTACAAATAATACCACACCCCTTTTTAATGTTCAATATAGTATTAAAATCACCTTATATGGATATTTACGTAAATAATAAAGAGTGACAATCCACTCTGAATATTTAAACTAATGATATGAGGCCGATATGAGTTTTATTCTTGCTATATATTGTGGGATTTTGAAAAGAAAACAATTTACAGCCCTTATATTATTTTGAGGGCCACCGAAGCCTTCAATTACGTTAATATAATGAGTGGTCGGTCTGTAAACAGCAGTAGCATTGCAGTGACGACGAGAACAGAAGGCAGTGTCCGACAACAGAGTAGCTGTGCGGTGCCGAACGGAGTTAAATTCGCTGGCGAAGAGTCCAAAGATAAAATGTACGAGCCCAAACACACAAAGAAACTTGTCAGAGTCCTCACTGTGGTTGCCTACGTGTTTTCTGTCTCACTAGCAGCCATTATGTTGTCTGTATATTACGTATTTTTGTGGAATCCAAAGGATATCCATCACCGAGCTGTACACATCACTACTCCAAATCCAAATTCATCTCCTGGCTCTAGCTGTCCTCAGATCATCGCAGCTTCCATTCAGGAACAAATAAATAGTCAAGGTAAAACATTAATCGCACTTAATTTACTGTTCTTTAAGAAGAAACTGTGGTCTAAAACACGAGAAGACAGTTCCATCAGGCACCAAACGTAAGAATGATCTCCTCTCCCAAGTCTTAATGGGGCGTGTTTAATTAAGCACAGATACAAGTGTACGTTCTATATTTGAGGAGCGTTTCCCACGAAAATTTGTAAAAATTCGCATATTATCTTACCCACGTCTTCTCTAAATTATGTCCGTCTGTCCGATGGGATAAATGTAACTATTATAGAATCGATCAAGGGATTTGTATGAAATTGGTGAGGATTATTGAAATCTGTGATCTTCTCAGTTAAAACTCGCTAAATATTTATCGGAGCGAAAAATATTTTGAAATGACTTGTAGGGAATGAAATACATTTTATGTGCAATATACTTTTGTTTCTGTAAGTCTCGAGGTTTTCGAGATAAAAGAAGATTTTTATGTTCTCGTCTTTTTTTCTGGAGAACCGATTGTATTCTCGGCTTGTCAAAGAATATCCCACTTAGCATCAAACGTAGGGATTTACTTATTGAAAATCTATAGAAAATAACAGCTAATGTGCCATAATTACTAAGCTATGCCTACATTTCCTAGCTTGTTATTTTATGGCTACAGTTCTTCAGATTGCAGGGTTTGATTAGTCCAATAACAGTAAAGTATTCATGACAATAAAACTACTCCAGTTAAAACAAAATACATGGTTTAAACATAGAATCAAATAGAAATTGGGATCACTGCCAAACACTACAAAAAAAAAACTGCATACCGTATTTAAAATCCATTTTACCAGACTTTTTCTCGTGCTATAAGCCTCGCCTTTCGTAACTTCATCGTAAGAATTCCACAAGCTATAACACATGTCTAATTATTTATCATAAATGCAAATGCATGAATATATTATGGTTACGTGACATGGTTCATATTGTACATGCGCATTCTGCCTGCCGTGTTTAAATATTCTTTCCCAGAAAGCATTTCGCATATGCCATAGCCGGGAAGTAACGTTTACAACAGTTGCTAGTGAATTCTCACATAAACAGAGCTAAATTTACTTCCAGGACCTGCCTGCAAGGGGCACGAGCAGAAAGCTCTCTCCAGAAGACCATTCAAGTATTTTTAACGCCGAACACCAGAAAATATTAAAGCTATCAAGCACGATGTATTGGTTCAAGTATGCACGTACTGAAGGCGATTACTAATTTCTGCACTTTATGGTTTCTGTATTAGAATTCTTGGAGCCAAATGTACTACTGACGAAACAAACGCAAGATAAGGCTAGACGTCTGATAATATACTATAAGTTTTATTCATTTATGGTAATACTGGTCTAACTTGCTTGAAATATAAGACTGATTGTAAAGTTGTTCGCGAATAGAATAGAAAATTCAAAACTGACGATCTTTGAATTTATCTGTACTGCTGAAATAACTGGGTCCCAGAGCAGGAAATTTTATAATGTACTGACAGTGTTTGTATGAAAGAAAATGTTTTGTTATTGTCATTATTATTATAATTATTATTATTTAACATTAAACATTAATGTTAATATTGTTTTGCCCGCCCTACGTGAAGTGTCACGTGTAAATTAGCGCGAGGTATAAGGACCACAATTTGTGAAACACTGCTCTTAATTAATTAATCCGCTTAACAAGGACGAACTCACAAATAAACGGATAATCATAAATGAGACGCAGATAAGACGCTCTGCAGTACAACACAGAAGCGTTTCGTTTTATTCCGAAAGCAACCAACAGCTTTTATTTACAGTCATTGGTATGTTAAATTTCACGATTTTTTTACGTATTGACTGTGAACGAAACTTCATTCTTGGCTGGAAGGAAGAGTGTCCCTTTTGAATTTTAATGATTTATCGTTCCTTCCTCTGAATAGTAAGAGTATATCTCTTTAACTTCATGTTTTAACCATCAGGAAGCCTCTGAACTGTGGGCAAAATGACTTACACAGCGGTTCTCAACTTCTTTTCATATGCAGATAAGATAAAGTTGGGAACACTGCGGAAATAATAATAAGCTCGTATATCAGAGAGCCCGTTCGAATTTGAAAGATGACTGACACAGGCCGTATATATTTATGCTTTCGTTTTCCAAATTTCCATTTAATACCAAACTTTCTCAGTTTGAAGCGACATATTTTATCTTATATCGCTTAAAACGTATGAAATTAAGTTGGTGATAGAGACATCTGTTTTGAATAGATATTAAATCTGACCTTTCACATTAGGGGAAGAGAAAATGGTGCTGAGGAAAACCACAGATCTTGAATTTGCGTAATGATGAGCTTCATAATTTGGACTTCTCACCAAAAAGTATTACGAAGATAAGATCAATTAGGATGAGACTGAAATGGCATATAGCACCCATGGGAGAGATAATAAATGTACACAAAATTTTGATTTCAAGATCTTAAGGGAAGAGTCCACTCTGTAGACCCGAGTGTTTTCTCCTGAGCATGTGTACAGCGTGTATATTGAGTAAATTAAGCACAAAAAATTGTCTAGATACACATTTTATAAGAACACACATAGCTAATCGGACATAGTCCATGGATAACAATAAATGTCATGTTAAAAGAATATATGTGTAAATGTTCCAGTACTGACAACAGATATAAAAGTAAATGTCATGTTAAAAGAATATTTGTGTAAATGTTCCAGTACTGACAACAGTTTTGAACCCAAAAAAAGCGCTACCAACTGCAATATCTATTCTTTCTGCAGATGTTTCAATAAAAGCTGAGAATCCGGTACCTCATTTGCAGCCATCTTCAACGTCAACTACACCAAACCAGCAAGTGACCACAAACTCTACACTGGACCACCTTCTTGACACCTAACAAGGTAAAGAGATATATTAAAGGTTAAATGAGTTTTAAATATTGTGCTTCTCTTTAACATCATACAAAAGGGTGCTTAAACTATCCAAAATTGGAGAAATAAAACGCTAATGTGAATCAGAACTCACGAAACATCTCAAAAGCACGTGGTTTAACAGATTTGTGAAGTTTCGTCTTGATTTAAAACTCCTTCATGTGCTGATCAGTTGATCTTGAAGGCAGGCACGTCATAAAGGCAACGGTTAACCCGAACCTGACGCATAATATTGATGGTTAATGACTCCAAACAATATTTATTTTTGAGGTTAAGTATATTTTATCTTCAACTTTACAAATATCAAACTAACATAAAAGTGTTGAACAGCGTGCATCATTCTTATGTAATTAATATTTTCCAGGGTTTGAAAATGTCAACACATCGTGACATAACAAAATATTCAAGAAAACTGCAGAGAATGAAGATTGTTGATACTGATTACACCATCACAGGTTACTTTATGTAAAGCAGATGAAACTTACGAGGAAAAAAAAACAGTTTATTTATCGGTAGATTATAGTCACTTTCTCTATGGCAAGATATATTATATATTATAATGACAAGATCCAGCCATCAGTCTGTTTTCGAACATTTCTTTAAATTTAACAGAGTGTTGTGTCATCTCTTTTTAAAATGGTATATGTGATACATTAAAAATGATACTCTACTGTATAAATATAATTTAACTCCCAAATACATTTGACATTTATTCATTATGTATCGTATTATAATGTAACAAAAAATCTATGATAATTTCCTTCTCTTTAACATTTAAATTATAGCTTCCATTTAACAAATTTCATAGATGATACAACCTAAATAAATGTAATTTATTGTATGATGCCATGATTCAAGATTTTATATGCTGTATAGAAATATTTGTTGTAGAACGTTTCATAAGATAAACGTTTTATAGTAATTAGGGATACAGTTTATAATTGTAAACTTCAAGTGAACTCCAGTAAACTTTACAGTAAATATCAGTGGGAACAAAATACAAGCTAGACACATGAGTCTTATCTCTGAGGTTATCATTAATTAACTTTACACTGGCTAAGGCTAATAATTAAGGCTTAACCAGTCTTTCTCTCTTCATGCCATGTTCCTTTCTTATTACTGTTAACTCCCCCCACCTCATGTTTCTCCTGCTGATAAAAAAATCAGTAGTCATGATGTAAGGATGCTAAATACTTTGGTCATTGACTCTAATTGAGATTATGGTTACAACATTTCAGATCCTACCTCTGTATTGATCCTCTAGTAAAAAACAAGGTAGGACAGGGAATACCTACTCAGCTTGCCCTTATCACTATAAACACTAAAATGGCATTCAGAATATGAAAGAGCAATTTTAAGGTTATGTAAATGTCTGCAGCGCAATCTTGTCATTTGAATGTGTTATTGTTATGCAGTACATTGCTGAAACAACTTTCTTTCCTAATAAGTTGATTGTTTCATGTAAGGTAACAGTATTATGCAAACATTTAACACTATATTATATGACAATTCTTCAGTAGGTATGTATTGTTTATACTAATAACTAACTAGATGGCTTACCGAACCCAAAGGTTCATCACCGACTTAACCAAAGCCCTCCACCGGAACCCTGTCCTGGGCCAACAAAATCCAGTCTCCTTCAACTCCTATCTCCCATAGATCCCGCCTGACATTATCCTCCCATCTACGTCTAGGTCTCCCCAGCAGTCTCTTCCCCTCAGGCTTGCCAACCAATAAGTTTATACTAATACATTTCAGAATTGTTTTTACTTAAAATTTGCACAAACCTGTGAATGTTAGTATTATTGACAATGATTTTTCTTAATTTATTACTTCAGAATATGAATACATGACACACCTTCTTCATATGGCCTTACAGTGACCAGCCAAAAATAGGAGTTAAAAAACTGTGAAAAGATAATTATGAGTGAAAGTATCATAGTTCCATTTTTTTTATTTTCATATACATTGACCATGAGGAGAGAAAAATTATGTATATTATTCTGTTTGGGTATTTCTGTGGAATCACACTATGAAAAGTTACATTTCAACAAGATAAAACGTCACCTTTGAGATTACTTCTGATGCTCTAATGAAATGAACATCCTAATTAAAAAGTATTTATAAAAATATAGTTTTTTAATATTGTTCTAATAGCTATGCTGTGTATATTACAGTATTGTACACCTGTGTATTTTTTTCTTGATATAATTTTCCAATAAAACAGAAAAATCAATCTGATATTCCCTCTCTTGTACTTTTACGTGATCCTGAATGTGACTTGTCTTCTAGAATGTTGCCGTAGTCTGGTACACGTTTACTATAGTTTCATAGGTGCTTGCTGTCTGAATCATCAGGGTCACCTGATGATGGAGTCGGCAAGGACCTCTGAATCATTGGTAAACTTGTACCAGACTACACATTGCAACATCCCAGAAAACAAGTCATCTTCATACTTGCCACCATGAGAACCTGAAATCTCATCAAGGCATAATTTTCTCAAGCACTTTAACAGGTACTGTATATAAGCTGAGTCTGCTGACAGAACAGTGACTGACTAGGAACTGTAGTCGAAGTCTCCCATCTAATGTTCACATTAAGAATTTGTAGTGGTTTACCTCCATTCCCCAATAAGCTTTTATGGTATAGCACAGGGGCAATTTTGCTCTGTTTAAATGCAGTGTACACCACCACCACCACCATCATCCTCTTAAATTAATAGATAAACAATACTTTTAACCCATTTTATAGATCATCATACATGTCATGAACTTCTGAGATGATTGTATTGACATTTTTGCTGCTATGAGAATCTCAAATATGATACAGTACAAAGTACAAATCATTTATCTCCATATAATTGATTAGGTCCAATATAAAGACAGCATTGGGATATTTTTGGCTCTGACATATGTTAAGTTATTCCTATGAATTATGGTTGGACCACATAATGGCAGTACGAAAATTGTCAAGTGGTCACGTTCGTTTCTAAAGTGATTTTTATGTCGTAGCGGTGTTCATGTTTATTCTTCAGATAACCTTCCTTCTGCCTTCAGCTCCAAAATAATAGCCATATGGTTCTTACCGTTTCACTCTCAACTTATCTCAAGGTCAGTAGTAATGATATACTGGCGTACCATAAACTTGTCTAGTTGGAGTGTTTACTTCCACCGAAGTGCTCGTCCGTGAATTCACATATTCTTCAGGAACGTAAGAAAGGGAAAACTGGTGTCGTAAGTTCTATATTAAACGAAATATTATTTACTACGTGCAACGGATGTGGCACAGGTCTGTGAGTTTTGTACCACACTCGTATTACTAATGAATCAGAAACGAGTTTCAGGACGAATTTCAGTGCGATCGTGATCAAATTGGACCTTGTCTTCGAAGCATGTTCCATTTTATAAAATGCGTTTTAGTGACAACGCCTAATTGGCAGCGGTAGCAGTCCTTGGGGTGTGAGAAATGAGGAATATTATATTTTAAACTGTATCGATTCTTGCTTTGGGAATTTAATCGTGCTATTTCAGTAGCTGTTACTATGTAATTAAATCACTTCATTGACTTTTCTGGACATGTGATTATACAGGCCCGTAAAATCCATTCGTGTTTACCGATTTTCTGCGTTTCTCTGGCCCTGGTATTGTTGCTAGGCTATTATAAAGTT
Organism: Zootermopsis nevadensis; assembly: GCF_000696155.1. The sequence goes on from NW_019059902.1 coordinate 611,617, forward strand.
TTTTATGTTGCTTATGTCCATGGCGATTTCGTTGCTTGGCAACCACTTTATTTTTTAAAAATAATCACTATGTGGCGCCATGGCTATAATTGCTAGAAAATGTGTGTGGTTTCATCCCATTGTTTTTAGAAGAAATACAAAAGCATTTAGCAACTTCCTTACCAAAAAAAGAGCTCAAATGTTAGTTTGTAAAAATTATATTCATGGCCACAAATATTATGACACCCATACTGAGAGAAAATTTTAACCATATGTGGAAAGCTTGAAATCATGGTGTCAAACATATATCATGGCTCCCTTGATTCAGTGGAAAATCTATGGTTTAAAAGATCTCAGTATAAGCTGTTGTGGACTGACATTCTTATATAAGAAATGGTTTAATATTGTTTTGTATGGGTAATGTGCAGCTGTTTCAGTCAATCCTATATATGTCATGGCATCCCAACACATAATAAGTGGCCCAGAAGTAACAACAATAGACACTTCTCTTGGAAAGAGTCTATACCAGAGCTTGGTAAACCATGGAAATAACATAGCTATGGTAGGTGTACACTACTTTTGTAATATCATGATGCATGGAATGTGTGAATTAGATGAAAGTACATCACTCAGTCAAGTTTCATGTCATTTTAAATGAGCTACAACTCTCTTCATATTGCTGCTAGTTAAAAATCAGTATTTATTTTTCTTTAATAATGTAATGCTAATAGATTTTCATAAGTATAATTATAAAGATTTTACATGCAGTGTTCCAAAAATGTAACATTAACTTGAGGTAAGAATGATTTAACAGAGGCCCCATATCTATTTAATTAAAACAACTGCTGTATATGTTCCAAAGTCTGTACTAAAATGCATCTTTATGAAATTTCTGTGAAATGTCAGTGGAACAGAAATTTATGGTCACTTTGACGCTGAGGTCCAGTTACTACTAATAAGTATAAGATGGGCATGTTGAGCTGCTCCTTAGGAAATTAGTTAATATCTGATTTTAACTTTGTATAAAATAAGAATTATATTTAACCACTATGAATCAAAATTCAATTTGTGTAACAATATTTACGGTAATCCTTCACTACCAAATTTAAGAAGTCTGTTACCAGTTCAACAATTATAACATTTGGGCAGGCACGTGTCCTTCTGTCCATTTACTTTGTGCACAGAGCATATTATAATCAGAAACAGTTCACAAATAATAATAAATGGCAGGCCCTCATCTTTTCCATAACTGTCTGTGACATTTGCACAGTAACAACTATTAATTTTTTCTTATTCCGCAAAGAAAGACTTTTATTTCTAGTAATGAACTTATAGGTGGATGCACTAACAGGAGAAACCAGAACATTTTCTGATATTTTAACAAGAAGTCTCAGTGTAGCAGAGTGTCTTCACATACGGGGCGTGACAATTGGGGATGTAGTGGGTATCTGCAGTGAGAACAATCTTGACTTTATTTTACCAGTCCTGGCTTCCTATTACATCGGTGCAACATGCGCACCACTGAACCCATACTATACTACTCGTAAGTACCAACAAGAGTATATTTAATCTGTCCTTTTCCTGTTTTGAACTAAAATTCTCAAGTTTTCTGGCCGTTGACTAATTTAAACTTATTAAGCTGTTTAACATTCAAAATCTGTAAAGCAAAACTTGTTCTGATTTAAATGCACTGCCTAGCTTCAGAAGAAACACAGGAGTACTAAAAACATCTGCACATTAATAGTGTCAGTTAAACATCAGTGAACTAGCCTATTAATCTATGATACTGTACAGGATTATAAACATTTGATTTTTTTTTTTAAATTCTGCTGTTTTTTTCTCCCCCCACCCCTCACTATCTGATTTGCCGTATTTCCATCATCTGTCATCCTTAATGTTTCAGTTAATTCTTTTATTCATACTCTCACATTTTTCTTAAGTCTGCACCTTTATTCTATGGTAACTAAAGCATTTTCTTTGGCATTTAGATTTACTTTCATAATTTATATTCCTTGACTTTAGCTAAAAATATGTTTCCCTTCTGACCATCCTTTTTTCTTTATATAGACCATGATATTCTTCCATGTTTCATGCAATAAATGCCTGTAATCATGAAAATCATGTACTGTCACTCTACTATTTGCAGGTGAACTTCTTCATGCTGTCAATATATCTAAACCACGCATTATATTTTGCTCTGATGGAGCACTGAAGAGTGTGGATGAAATTTCACATCAAGTTGGATTCCTGAAAGAAATTGTAACTTTTGGATTTCCATTATCACATAAACACACTCCATTTATTAGTTTTGTGCGAGACAAATCACGCAGTTTCCAACTACCGGATGTTAATGATTTAAATATTACAGCTGCAATTCAATGCTCCAGTGGAACAACTGGGTTGCCAAAGGGTGTGATGCTTACACAGCGGAATATACTTAGTATTCTGCAAACTGCAAAGTAAGGATAGTTGAAACTTCTCATGATTAATCATACTTCATAAAATTATACATTCAAGTTAAATAAGTCTGAAGTGTATACAGGTATCCAGTAATATCCAGATATTGAAGCTGTTTTAGAGTTAAATCAAAGGAAGTAAGGTTTGTGATTAAAATTATCCACGTGTTGATTGCGTTTTTCTAAATATCCAAAATCTATATACACAAATGTTGTTACATTCACAGCGATCCCAGGTTCACTATTACGAAGCCTGGAGATGTACTTCTGGCATTACTGCCTATGTTTCATTCATACGCATTTATCTGTCAATTAATTTCAACTACTCATGGGTCAAAGGTTGTAGTTATGAATAAATTTGAAGAGGAGCTATTTCTGAGAAGCATTCAAAATCACAAGGTAAGAATCCAGTAGCTACCCTGGCTTTTCTTGAAAGTAAACCTTGGTCTTCGAGTTTTAATCTTGATTCACAATAATGGTACCAAGTTAGGATATTTCTTTCAGTGTGAAGATGGTCGTCTTCTGGGTTGTTGCGCCATGTAGTCTGGTAGAAGTTTACTGACGTTTCAGAGGTCCTTGTTGCCTCCGTCATCACTCTGATGACAGAAGACAGCCATCTTCAGACTCACTGCTGTGAAAACCTAAAATCCTACATTCTTTCAGCTTACACTTACATTACGTTAAATCATCGGGGTACTTCAGCACAGGTTTTGCTGGGTTTGCCCTAGTTTTTTTTACAATATTTGTTGGAAGAAACAAGTTTTCTTTTTTACAGCAACTGATAAGACTTTTTATCGATTTCTTTCTTAGATAACGACTCTGATGTTGGTGCCTTCACTTGTTGTATTCCTGGCAAAAGCAAAAATTGTAGATGAATATGACTTATCAAGTGTGCAGCACGTTTTCAGTGGTGCTGCTCCTTTGAGCAAAGAATCTGAGACACTTCTGAAAAAGAGACTAAGAGTGCAGTCAATTAAACAGGCCTACGGCATGACAGAAACTACACTTGTCGTTACTTTGCCACCACCAAATGGAAACAAGAGTGGATCTTCCGGAATACTGGTAGCAGGAGTAAAATGCAAGGTAAACAACCCTTTGATAACAGGTGAGACAAGACAGTATAGACAACTTCCCATAACACACATTAACGCTGTGACAATGATTTTTCAGTGTGCAACATTACTTTCAGTCATTCCCAACAGCTACAGAGCTTCCGAGTGTCGGATGAGTTAACAGAAGAAAATTAATGACTCATGACTAGGAAGGGACATAAAAGGGAGCACCCATGGCCTATGTTTAACACCGTGGTACTGGCCACCAATAACTTGACCTCATTTATAACCTCGCAACATGGGAGTCAGTATGCAGGGGCGAATATAGTGATCCCAGGTCTTGAGGTTTTGTATGTTACAATTAACATGTTTATTTTAATGTATTACTGCTGATACGTTATAATGTGGAGTGTGTAGCAAATCCGACATTTTTTGAATAAGTAATTTTGAATATCTGTTTAAACTGGTAAGGGAATCTGATGGTGATGGATCACCAGTTTCCATGTCAACGAAATTATATGTCACATGTATAACCACCTTCTGTTCTGGAAAAGATTTGTATCTTAGTATGTGAAAACGGTTAAACTTGATGTGATTTCACTTATGTTGAGCAGGTTGTGGATTTGGAAACTGGAAGAAACCTTGGACCCAATAAAAAGGGAGAATTATGTTTCAAAGGCCCTCAGATCATGAAAGGGTATTGTGGTAATGCTCAAGAGACATCAGCGATCTTTGATGCCGATGGTTTCCTTCACACTGGAGATGTGGGTTACTATGATGACGATGGTTTCTTTTATATTGTCGACAGGGTGAAAGAACTCATTAAATACAAAGGATACCAGGTAAATGGCAGTATTATTTTTTCATCTAAAATATGCCGATGTAAACATTTCCACAACTTAAAGAAATCTTTGATGTATGTTGTATTTATTTAGGTTCCGCCAGCTGAACTAGAAGCCGTTTTGATAAACCATCCCGCTGTTAAGGACGCTGGAGTCATCGGTGTTCCTGATGAAGCTGCTGGTGAATTACCATTAGCTTTTGTAGTGAAGCAACCTGGAGCAAGAGTGACTGAAGACGAAATTATTAAATATATGGCAGGTTAGAAAAGTCAGATAACAAAATATCTGGTCCATGTTGGTTTTCTGGGTTGTAACGCTGTGTAGACTTGTACATATGTAGAAATCAACATTTCTGAGGAACATACCGTCTAGCCTACATGAACGTCTTCACTGCAATGAGAACCTGAAATAACCAAGTATCATCATCGTCGTCATCACTATGCATTCTTTGCATGAAGTGCATAAGGAGAATGCATTATGAACTGGTCGTCAGTCCAGTTGATTCTACTCAAATGTCACTGGACAGACTGGGATGAAATTTTACGGACAGGTTGTGCTAATCTGCATAACCTCAAGATCAAACTTTTCAATTTCCTACAAAGTGGTGATAACAAAATGGCACTAGGAAAGCCATGAGGTAGACTCTGAGGTACGGTGATTTGGTGGCCAAAGTGGGGAAACTATTAAACAGGATGCATTTAATACTTCTAAATGCATGAGGATATTATGTGTATTCTGGTATGGAATATATTTTATGAGATTGGTACTGTTAGTTCTGTTATGTTATTTATTTGATACCAGGCTATAAATACATTCACTCTTGGAAATGTTACAGGGCAAGTATCCCCGCAGAAGAGACTACGTGGTGGAGTTTTGTTCGTCGATTCTATTCCAAAGACAAATAGTGGAAAGATCTTACGAAAGGAGCTGAGGTCTATGTTAAAATCCAAGTTGTGATTGTTTCGAACATTGTAATATGTGCCATATATCAGCTGTTTCACTACCATTAATCAGGTCACAAATTATGGGCAGCTAATTGAGGAAGGTAAAATGTTCAAGCAAAAGTGTGTCTTGCACTGGTCATCCATCAGGAACAATTGAAGAAGATAAAGATTATATAATATTGGATCTGTGAAGTGTGGAATTTGGCTTTCAGAATTTCTAAATACCTTTTCATGTAATGCTCAACATAGGTGGCCATGCAAAAAATGTTCTTCGGCTTAGAGTTTAACAGAAGTAACCAAAGAATCAATGGAGCTTGGCATGTGATATGGATACATGCATACATACTCGTATAATTTTGATGTAAAGCTTTGATGTTGTTATGTTAACTTTGTTAAAAATTTGAAACAAATAAATCTTATATTTACTTCTCAGTTTGCTAACAGTGATGAATCATTGTGACTCAACACTTAATCAATATTTCAGAGGTACCTGCTGCCTCCATCATCAGCATATAATAGTGGATTATCCACTGTTTTCTATTACCTGAGGCCATTTTCCCCTCTGTTACTGTGGATAAATTACAGTCTACTGAACTACATTCCACAAAGGATTTTTACAGGGATGTCGAAACAGCATAATCCGAGGGGCAGAGTTTGCTATGACCTGTATCTGTTAACACAAGGATAATAACTGGAATGTGTCATTCACATAGGAGATAATAAGCAATCAATTTGAATATTATGTTAGATCCCACTTTCTATTGTATATTTTAACACTGTACACATAAAAATCACTTAAATTAATGTGTAATACCCATATATTAGATACATCAATTATTAAAACATTTTTTATCACTACAAATCTGTTCTTAAAGGAAAAGTCACAAAAATTTTCCATGTATATAATAAGGATATAAAACTGTCTGATAGGTACAACGTACTTCCTTTAATAAATTCTTCTCGGGCTACCAGCCGTGTAAGGTGGCCTAATGAAGAAAAGGCCAACGTTGGTTTTTTCTTCGTTAAGTCACTTTACAGGGCTCGTAGCCCGAGAAGAATGTATTATACTTTGTCACCATGAAAGCTTCAGATCATACACAACTCCATTATGTGAGTAAGCAATAAGCTAATAGTGAGTTATACTACTTTCAGTAGAAAAGCTAAATGCAGACAATGTGACCCTTCACTGCGCTACTTATTGCTTATCTAACCCAACAGAAATGTTAGAGTGTGGTACATAACAATCAAATGAAGTCCAACATGACATTCAGATGAACATAATCTTCGAGATGATTCTACATATCAGATGCAGCATGCACCATATTCTCTGCAAAGAGCTTTCCTGTTAGATAATAATATACTATATAGCAGCCAGCAAAACTTCATAAGCATTTGCAGAAAAGTATATCGACTAATATTTGGTCTTCTACATATATCTTCAGTGCTCACTACAAAGACTGTAATTCAAAGATGGCTGTCTTCTGGGTTGCTGCTCTGTGTAGTCTGGTAGAAGTTTACCATTGTTTCAGAGGTCCTTGCTGCCTCTATCATCAGGGCGATGGACGCAGCAAGGACCTCTGAAACGCTGGTAAACTTCTACTAGACTACACAGCGCAGCAACCCAGAAGACAACCATCTTTGGACTCGCCATCATAAAAGCCACAAATCGTACTTAGTGTAATTCAAGTTACAACTGACTTGAGAACTTTTTACTGGGAATCAAAAATATAAAGCACCACTCAACATAATGTACTGATAATTTACATACATTTTCCTACACGCTCCGTAACATGAAAGAGAATGAATTTTATTTTGAGACATATAAATCTTAGTAAGTTAGAAGATGATATTGATGGAACCAATTCACAGGAAGACATTTTGTAAAAAAAAAATCTGACTTTACATCTGAGCGGTTTCCTTCACGAAGAGTGAGCTATATACTTTAACAAGTTTCAGTCATTAGTAGATTACATAACAGTCCACTCATGGGTAAATACAAAAAATTGAAACCCCAAGTTTCATTGTATAAATTTATTTAAATTTAGGTCAATATTCTCCTCTTGGTATTTTGTTCATAAAATGATATGTAATGACTCACTCTTTGTGTTACAGCCACTTACCACAGAAAACAAAAGGCCCTAAAATATTAAATTATTTATATCCTTTAGTCACACAAAATGCAAACAGTTATGTAAGGTAATTAAAAGCTATTAAAATATAATTCTTATTTAAATTGATGAGATTTTTATGGAAGCACAGCATAAAAATCTCAAATAATTATTAAAATTCTGCTGCGCACAAAAATCCGCAGTTCTGCCGTACGTAATGCCCACATGTCAATTGCATTCACAGAATCTTTTCATGCATCTAACAGTATCTGTTGAGAAGATTCCCGCCTTCGTAAGATTTTGCGAAAATTCGCTTTTGTAAACTTGGTACAACTTAATCTACATTAATGTTACAAAAATATGACTCATATGCAGCTTTTGAAAGTAATCTTACTTTAAAACTGCTATGAATCTGTGTCATGTTAATGTCTGATATAAGATGTAAAAAAACAACAGCAAAGTATATAAAACTGGTGATGGAAGTCCATGTTGCTACAAATACTTCATAAGTACAATTTCTACATATACTTGTAATAACAAGCAATTTATTATCAGAGAAACCAAACTTAACAACATTAGAGAAGTAAATCACTTCCTTCATTTTGAAATTTTGTATAAAACCACGTAATGTATTAAAACATACATTTTATACCAAATTCTAACATGGAAATCCATCCCTTCAAAAAAACAATGAATTATGGTCCTCCCATAAGATTAAAAAATACAGTTGCATAAAATAGAGATTCTGGTTTGGGCAAAACATTCCATGAAAATGTTAAATAATATCATGTATGTCCCACCATTTACACATCCTTTTGTGGAAGTAATCAAAAGGGACAACGTATTTGTTTCTTAGCGGGTACATTACCTTAAACGACAATGGCTGATGTCGCCATCTGATTCACTCCGCAGGTTCCATCACCACGATACACTCGATAATAGCCCTATGACAAAGATTTCAAAAACAATATAACCCAATTTAATATATCTAACAATTTTGTTTCTACGGCACTGCATTATATATCAAGTCACAAAACTGGAGAAACATGGAAATTCTATTACCAAATATTACAAAGAATGTTTAGAATAAAATAAACCATTAAAAACTCAGCCGACAAGCATCTGCTGATTTGGGATGGAATGACTCTACACCGTTATACGAAGCAAAGGTCATAAAGCTATATTGATAGCAACGATCAGCTTCCCACTCCAATAACAAAATCTCCACACTGATGGAAACAAAAATTAAACAAAATAAAATATGATAGCATACCTGTTCACCCCAGTTTGCACCCCAGCTGTTCTTAATAATCCAAAATGGAAGTACTTTTTGAAACATTGGATATGCTGAAAGAAGAATACAAACAAAAGAAACATAAGAGTAGTAATTCATAATTAGAAAATCTTACCTGTTCCCCCCAAAATGTGCCCCAGCTATTCTTAATAATCCAGTAGGGAAGAATTCTATGCCGTATCGAAGATGCTGCAAAAACAGAACCACGCATGTCCAAATACCGTAGTTTATCCTCCGTACAGCTAAAAACACTTTTATATGTCACCTTACATATAATTTTAAACCTATATCACTCAACGCAGGGTTCTGAAGGATTACACTATGTAGGTTTCAATACCTATCATACTAATAGCAGATTAGCTTGTAAAATGTCACCATATTAGTTTCAATAAGGCATCCAACTTAAATAAAGTAATAAGTCTACTTACTGTGTACGCCAAAACCAACGATCAGAACACCATGATCCAAATTTTCCCTGTCACACAGGAATTTCCATGGATGTGATACACCACCCATATAGAACTATAACAAGATATGGTTTCAGATAGAATTTAAAATAAATTTGTTGTTACACATAACTTGCACATAGAAAATACACCAATTACATTTTATCAAAAGTAAATTTTATTAGTTTTTAAGAGTGGAACTCTCTCAGCAGCTTGAAGTAACTGTATTCTAGGACACCTAATTAACAGCACCGCACAGATAAATCATAATTAATTAAATAAATAATAAAAAAACAAAATTAAATATTACCTGCATAGCATTTGCATTGATACCAATTGAGATGGGTCCATTTTTATACAACCACTGAGCCATCTTTGTTTCATTCTTAGTAATATTTAAAGCTCCTTGAACTGTAACTTTCACATCACTTTTCTTAAAATGGCATTTTTCATCTTCGCCTTCATAAGGGTAATCTTTTTCAGTTTCTAAGCCCCCCAACGATTCAATGGCTTTATAAGCATTCTCTGGAAGACCTCCATTGCAACCATCATCCAAGTTGTCACAATCCACTAACTCTGCAAAAATTAAAATTTTAGATCTTAATTCACTGTAATGGTATAATCTTTAACAGGTAACTAACAACCATTAGACACGACACGAAATAAATAACATTCTATTAATTCTTCGTACCTCACATTTAATTTGAATAAATGCAGAAGAGACATGAATAGTTTGACTTACCTTGTTCTGAAAGCGAGAACAACTTTCCCTTCTTAAGTGCCCACTGACCCTCAATGTTTCCAGTCACCGAGAATGCCCAACATGAGCCACACGAACCCTGAGCAAAAATTAACAAAACAGGGAGATAAGAAATGTGTACAAAATTTTGGTTGGAAAGCCTGAAGGAAGAAAGGCCACTTGGAAGACCAAGGCATAACCGGGAGGACAATTTTTAAATGAATCTTGAGGACATAAGGTTCTGGGGGTGTGGATTGGATTCATCTAGCTCAGGACAGGGAACAGAGGTGGTCTCTTATGAGAACAGTGATGAAACTTCAGGTCCCATAAAATATGAGGAATTTCTTGAATAGCTGAACATGCTATTTGTTTCCCAAAAAGGACTCTGCTCCATGAATTTAATTAGTTACTGCCCCTTTCTCCCAGTCATTCATCTTGATAACTATGAGCTGACAATTTCCTGCTCCTTTGCCAAGAGATCATGAAGACAATCCTGTGATGTGCATAGACACGGTTTCGGAAATTACTTGGTAATCCCGATACTAAGGGAGTATCTCCAGACGACGATGAGACAGGTCTTACTTGCATGACAAACTACTTCCACTCAGTGATCAACGGTACCATTAATATGAGAGGGAGAGAGAAAATCACCTGATTTTTGACTTCTGTAACAACGCTGAAATTTCGCCAGTCAAACTCCTTTGGCAAAGTGACATCAGGAATTTTAGCTTCTTGCAGTGGGATGTCGTTGGAAACTTTCAATTTGCGATTAAGACCAAGATGGTATTTCTTGAATTCCTTTGCTGGAAAACAAAAATCAATTGTGATGTAATTTACAGATATTTTAAGATGATGTAAGAGAATAAACAAACATACGAAGTTCTACATCTATGGTAAGAAATTATGGAAAAAAAGAGCTGGGACACATGTTCAAATAATGCACAGCACACTGTCATTCCGTCCATAATATAACAACAGTCTACACACAGGGACGAAGAAAAAATAGAATGTCACATGAGAATAGAGTTTTAATCAAATATGAATGATGTTAATGTTATTGAACTGTGTACATCCCAGGTTTTTTTTACATATTATTTGAATTCTACTTCACAGGCCTCAACTGGCTTCCAAAACATTTAAAATGCTCTTACGTTGGCATTTTCAGCAACTTTATCAGATAAACATGTATGTTCATTTTTAATTATAATTTCCAACATAAATACAACAAAATGTAAGAAGAAAAATGACACTTGTCACAGAATTTCCCATAATTAGCCACAAGCATACATTTACTCAGTAGAAACAATGTTAATCAGTTGTAAAAAAAACCAATATGAATATGGGAACATATTCGGCCATCAATCTTTAGAAGAAAATAAAATGAAATAAAGTTAATTTCAAATGTTTACATGGTGTCAAAACATACAATTCTAATGCCATAAGCACATGTTCATACTAACGTGTAAGATCTGCAAACTGTGTTGCCCCATACGCAGCGGTGCCCTGTTCAGTCCTCCGTAGACGTTCAACTTTTTTCATGTTCGCTTTAAAAATATGAAAACGACGTTTATATTCTGCCTCGCTTTGATAATGTTTGTTGTGTTTATTTACAAATTCGTCAAACAATCCAATGTGAATGTCATGGCTACCACCACCTATCCATGATCTCTGTAAAAGAAGAGAACAGTTGAATATTGAGAATTTAACCATGTTATTCAGAAGGTGACTACTTCTTACTTCTGTAAACGGAGATATCAGTACTTACCCTCTTTACTCTATTATCTGCAGCAGAACTGCATGAAACATGATTGACTTCACGCTGATTAAGCCATGGCCGATCCCACACTTCAATATGACAAATCTGATTATTCTAAAGAGAGAGAGATACAAGCAATATAGCCTTAATAAGTTACATAAACAAGCTAGTTCACAACTACGGTAAGTCCATTTTATCAGTCGCTGTATAGAAAATAACTCCATACAAGTAATCATACATCCCAGGCTTTTCCTGCCCCACTTAATGGTACCTGCACCTTGTCGTGGTGGTGGGGCTTGAGTACCTCAGTGACCCCAAGAGCTACTGGTAGGGCCTCACTAGCCAGATTGATCGAGGGGGAGAGGTCAGACTAAGACAGGTACCCTGGTCCTCCAGGTTGGGGGTTGGTCGCAAGGCTAACAACCTTGCACCATAAAAAGGAAGATGTTTCGAAACCTCGATCAAAGCCTCGGACAGACGGACCTAAAAGAGGAAAGAATGGAAGAGGAGAATTGAGGAGGCCATGGAACGAATATGGACCGGAGAGCCATAGAAGAAGAATAAAGTTAACAATAAGTAGGCATTCAGTCAATCTATGATACATAACAATAACGCCATTAACACCGTCAGTTATTACCGAATCATTCTTTAGCTGGCAGCCATCTATATCTGCATCATGACCTTTACGACAAGCGCTGTACCCCAGTTCCAAAGTTAAATGAGTCAACACTCCAGCAACCATCTGAAAAAAAATAAATTATACACTAAACATATTACGTGCGTGAATACATACACTTCCACGCAGTCATTTCAGGAAACGCAGTATCTCAATCCGCAGTAAGAGCACGGAAAATGCCTGAACTCATAAGAGACAAAGTTAATGAGGAAATGAGATTAAATGAATTAAGAAGTTTATAAAAATATGCACTTCACCTAGCATTATTTCAGAAGTCAAATCAACCACATACACACAATTTAACTAACAACAAAAATGAGTAATTTGGTGAAATAACTAAACTGGGAAAAATGTTTAATTTACCTGCTTTTGTGCCTCTACTATCCTAACAATTTTCTGTCTATAAAGTGCATTAGATCTTCTGTCAACTTCTTCTAACGCAGTTTTTGCCATATCATGGATGTAAGGATCATCGAGATCAGCTTGAGCTGGAGCTCCTACGAGAACATCAGCGTGCCTTCTTGCTCGGCCTGATGGCGATTCCTGAAACAGAAAGCAGACGCTAGCCCTTGAAATCAACAAGGAAACAATTTTAAGTTTTCTGCGAACAAAAGTCAACTAAAGATGCAGAAGAAGTCTGAAAACTTTTCTTGAGACTACGAAACATTAGTCAATGGATTTTTATAAGCACCAATTTTTCGTCCAAAAACATTCTACAATAATTACCACATATGCATTGCACAATTCAAATGGTTATTACATTAATATTGCAATCCTTACGTCAAACAATTTTCAAATTCTAATACCAAAACAATTAGAAATTCAGACCACACTAATGAACAAGTATTTCCTAAATGTAGGAACACAGGAGTCATTAAGAATGAAAATGCTGCTAAAAATTTAACTGCAGAAGTGACTCAAATAACACAATTCTAAGGTGAATTTTCATTTTGTACATTAGGGAGACATATGTCAAGTTAACAGGGTCCACAGTGGCCGCGCGGTCTGAGGCGCGTGCCTTGTGCCGCTTGGTCACTGGGACCATGGGTTCGAATCCCACTCAAGCCATGGATGTTTGTCCGCATTTTTCTGTGTAGTGCTGTCCTGTGTGCAGGTAGAGGCCTTGCGACGGGCCGATCCCTCGTCCAAGGAGTCATACCGAATGTCTATAGATCAAGCCAATGAAAAGTTGGGACCCGCAGTGCTCAGGCACTTGAAGAACGGGTCGTTCCCAGTATGTCAAGTTAACAATAAATCTAGGCTTCCTGTTAAATGTATAATATAGTTTATTCAGCTACTGAGTATGCCTTATATACTCCAAACTCTCAAATAAAATATCAGTTAAATAAATATACAAAGAGCAATTACAATACATATAATACGAGTCCTACTCACAGAAGCTGCAGCTGTGTTTTCGGAAGCAGAACTGCATGAAACATTGGTGACTTCTCGTAGATTAAGCCATGACCTATCCCATACATCAACATTACAAATCTGATTACTCTGAAAACAAAATGAAAACCTCCTATAATTGCCAATGTTATATACAAAACCTGGACTAAGTTAGAAATGATCATGAGAAATTAATTACTCGCACCAGAAAATTGAAGCAAAATTACTCTAGCATTATCACTGGTCCCCATCTTGAACCAAATAAATAAAGTCCACATCCTCCCACCCAAATAACTTCCTTCTATCTACGCTTATAAGTTCCATGTGGTCCCTTTCATTCAGATTTTCTAACCAAAACATCTTTAATTACACTCGTCTGATCCTATATCAAATGTATCAAATGTTTAAGAAAGAAAATTAAATAAAATTCCCAAAATACACAAATGGGGCAATCTATATCAAATGTTTAAGAAAGCAAATTAAATGAAATTCCCAAAATACACAAATGGGGCAACTGTAAATTACTTCATACAATATTTCACAAAATACTTGCCATCAGACACAACGGATAAACAATCAGTCAAATTAAGCTACGCGAATTGAAAGTACGCATGTAATGAATATTACCGAATCTTCCTTAAGCTGACAATTACTGATATCACCATCTTCTCCTTTACGACAAGAAGTATATCCCAGTTCACTGTAAATTACTTCATACGATATTTCACAAAATACTTGCCATCAGACACAACGGATAAACAATCAGTCAAATTAAGCTACGCGAATTGAAAGTACGCATGTAATGAATATTACCGAATCTTCCTTAAGCTGACAATTACTGATATCACCATCTTCTCCTTTACGACAAGAAGTATATCCCAGTTCTAAGGTCAACCGCACCAGCGTTCCAGCAACAACCTGGTAAAACACAGAATTTTGTTATCAACAGCTCAGATATCCAGCACCCACTCATAGGATGATTAATACATAATGGATATAAATAAGATGGAAAGAAATAGCCATGGTCTACTTTAAGGTACTACCCTGGCAATTTCCTGGAGGGAGTGAGGAAAACCACAAAATACTTCAGTCAAGATTGCTGGTCTCCAGCAGAAGATTTTCCAAAAATGAAGCAGAAGCACTAACCATTCCATCACTCTTTGATGGTAAACATAAAATATGGCATCATGACACACATCTGGTTTCAATACAATAAAAGAACTGCAATTGTAAGCGTAATTCAGCTACAATCCCAAAAACTGGCAATGAACGTGCGTTTTCTTACCCACATGATGGCCAGTTTGTCTGTACAGAAATAACATACACTTTCACCAAGAGATTTGAGGTAACAAACTTTCTTACAATCACAGAACAACAATATTTCTTTTCGTTTCACTGATAATTTGAGCAATAAGTAATAAACACATTACTTACTAAACAAAAATTAGTACTAAGCATACCTGTTTCTGTGAATTCACTATCCTAACAATTTTCTGTCTATAAATTGCATTAGATCTTCTGTCAACTTCTGCTAACGCATGTCTTGCTATCTCCTGGATGTAAGAATCATTAACATCAGCTTGAGATGGAGCTCCTAAGATCATATCAGTTTGCCTTCTCACTCGATCTGTTGGCAGTTCCTGAAACAGACACAAAATTAAAGTTCAGAAATAAACAATCAACACGGGTTGAAATTTCAACGACTGTAGTTATCTGACCACCCCCTTCACTAGACGCGACCCCCTTTAATTCCTACTTGTGGGGATACATTAAGGACTTGGTATATTAGCAGAAATTACATACACGAGATGAACTCCTACGGCATGTAATGGACGGTGCTGTTCTCACACAGAACAACCATGAAAACATATGAAAACCAACATATGCTATTTTAAAATAAGCTCATCTGTGCATAGACAATGTAGGATACAACTTCAAACATCAAGGTCTTCGAGTATGTACACTAAACATGAGGAGAACATCATTCCCTTAAAAGTAATTAATTTCAATTAAAATAATTTAATTAACATGTTTGAATTTCCTCTCTTTCCATCATAAATATGTAACAATTCAGATTTCAACCCATGTTTATACAATCTTCTTTTCTTCTCAAAAATAAGCCAATGAATAACCACCTGAAATTTGACAGATAATTTTTAGGATGTCCTGAATATGAGATACAGAAGACCCACAAAGTATAGACATCTTACGTAAGTCTGCACAATACAAATTGTTTTAAAAATATCAAATGATCTAAGAACTATAAATTTAAATCTTTAATTTAACTTGCACAAAATCTTGACATCAATATTTTATTTCACGGTGAATGAAGCAAGCTCCAAATATTTATACACAACGATATTTAACTTACGCTATTGGCCTTGGACTCGGGGGCTGAACAAACTAATGATGTAACTTGATAAGAATTTTCAAGCCAAGGTTGATCCCATATCGTGACATGGCAAGTTTTAATCCCCTGTCAAAACACAACACTGCATTAAAAAAAATATGTGTATTTAAAGACAAGAGTACTGCCACCCTTCTAAGAGAACTTCTCTTAATTCGCTGAACTCAATTTTTATGAGTTAACAATTGCAAAAAAAAAAAAATATATATATTAAGCACAAACTTATTCTACAGGCCATTCACATTTATGAAAATACTATATTGCAAGTCTTAACATCCACAATAGCAGTAGTAAATTCTTTTCATATTATTATTGCCCTGCGTGCTAAACGAACCAATGACCTTCGTTGAAATACCTTCTCACATAATCAACCTAGAGGACACAAAATAATCAGAGAAAACTTTCTTAACACAAAGATTCTCCTGGAGATGTCTGATTTGCTTCACATTAATATTCTTTTTCTCTGGTAATATTTTTAACATTTCGCTGTAACAATATTCCTAAAATCATTTCTTACGGTGATAGCTCTTATATGAAGACTCACGTGAGATACAGAGCTGTCAATGACGAACCACGTCAAAGTGCATAAAGCTCACTGAAGTGGCAGTTAGATCACAACCATTTATATATTACAGTATCAAAGCTAAACAAAATACAGACCTTCGAAGCCTAAATAAACATAATATTCATGGTTTTTACTGCTCAAACATGAGATACAAAACAGCCATCCATATACTGAAAACAGTAACCAACCACACTGAATTATCCATTAAATAATAAAAAATGAATGACACACACCTTACAGTATTTATAAGGCCTGTAAACTTAAAGACGCAAACCTGTTTCATTAGTCCGAGTGAGTGGGTTACTTTAAAAGCCTAAGTTTTTACTTAAAAGCCAAGCACATGGATTTCTCATAAGTTAAAGGGTAAAAATTAATTAATAACACAGCACAAACAGATTTAAGACATTCTTCTGAACACACAATTGAAAATAAAAATAAAACTTACCAAATTTTGATTCAGTTCACAAGTACTGTTTTCAGCCTCTCCTTTACGCTTAGTACTTTGACCAACTTCCAAAACTAGAAACACGTTATAACCAGCTACCACCTATAAAATAAAAATAAAATTTATAAAAAATGAACGAACCACTCTTTAAAATATTACATCCAGAAAACAGCCGTGCAATCTTGAAGAAACCGGTTTCTATGACATCCAACAGTTATTCACAGATGTAAATTCTCCGAACTCATTTCTGACCTCTGATTTGATTTAAAATCAAACACCGCCCTCTAAAATAAGCTTTGTGCTTTAGTAAGAAAAAAGAATCAGATAATTTTATGAGACATTATTAAGCGCACCATAAATCATGTCAAATACGTACCTGTTTTGATGCGTTGACAATCCTGACAAGACACTGACTGTACAATGAATTAGTACTCTTGTCCAATTCAGTAACGGCAAAATCTGCCAGATCAGTGATGTACGTATCACTCGTATTGGCAGGTAAGGGACCTCCTGGTACAACATCACGTTTTTGTCTTAATTTCTTCTCGGGCAAAATACTTTCTTCTGTGGTACATTCAGACTTCACAACCTGCAACAAAAAAATATTCCTAAAGGAAATACCAGATAAATAAGGTCCACCTTAGCACCTTATAAAACATAAGGTCCCTAAAAATAAATTAAATATTTACTATTTTAAACCCTTTAAATGTCATGAAAGTACACAAGTTTCGTTACATAATTGCTATGACACTTCTTGTAGTCAACGCATTTCAGCTGGCAATGACACCTCCCATGCTTCATTTGTTTCTGTGGGAAAAATCAAGGTCCGAACAGACCTCGTATTTCAATATTTTCTCAATACAGTTTTTTTTATTTTCCTAACAAATAAACATTAATTAGAAACAGGATGTCCTCGAGTAAAGTGAATTTAGGGAAATTTTCAGCAAAATGACCCCCCCCCCCTCTCACTCTTGCTAACGCATACATACATATATATATACACACATATCAAGTTATACTTACTTTGGCATCTAGATGCGAGTTGTCAGTAAATGTTCGGTGTAATTCCACTTTACATATTTTTACAGGTGATGAGTGATGTTCCATGCAGTCTGGCTTATTGGCTCCACTCTCACTGCAAGACGTAGTTCCCACTCTAAGATGCAGGTGGTACAGTACACCATTTACAATCTGTAAAAAGGTAAACTTACAAACATATCTCAAAAATCCACCATGAAACAATATATCATCAAAAAAAGGAAGAAATTTTTTTTTACATAGTGTGAAGAATAACGAAAACATAATATGAATGTTCAGAATCAAAAACTATTGAAACTTAAAGATATATGAGAGTTACGGGTCCGTAATCTTGCTGTAACACTAACAGAATATTAATGCATTTCCTTTTCTTACAAAATGTGACAATTTGTACCTGTTTCTGTGCACTCAGGACCTCTAATACCACACGCTTCTTATCGTCTTCGTCAATCTCGTCTAATGTTTGGACAGCGATGTGTGCGAGTTTGTTGACAAGTTCTAGTTCTGATTTGTCAATATCCTTCAGACCACCGAGAGTAGACCGCGGAGTGGTCTCCCTTCTGTTACGATTCTCTCCCGTAAAATACGCTCCAAAATCTTCCATTATTTTTTCCTGCTTTTCATTACTCTCGTCAGAACTCTGGTCACTTTCATCAGAATCACCTTGTACTTTCTGACTTTCTGTCTGTTCTGCTTCTTTGAAGTCATCACTTCCTATTTTGGATTTCGATGAATTTTCTTCCTCACTAATAGATTCAGACCTCGGTTCATCAAGTTTTGATTTATCAGACTTCTTTTGTTTGCCATCAGGATTATTAACATAAATTTGTTCAGCGTCACTTTCAACGGGGCGATTATCTGGCTCATGTTCAGGTAAATATAAGCCATCTCTGCCATAGGAAAAAGGTATTCTTGCAGTCACGGGTTCTGGTTCATCCATTGCATCGAGGTAGTCAAACATTTCCTGACGACCGCCTTGATAACTTGGTACAAAGTTTGGTTCAATCTCATTTTCAAGGTCATTGTCGTAATAAGTACAATTATTGCCGATAATTTCACGGCTAGTATCCAACCAAGGTTTCTCCAAGAATTCGACTAAGCATGTTTTGATATCGCTCGTACTTGGTTCGCAAGAAGTTCTATCCAGTGTTGAACCCTTCATACATGACGTTTCTGCAACTTCTAGTTGAAGTATATATTTAACTCCATTAACAACCTGAAATAATTTAAATTTGGTATCAAAATTTAGGTTGCCCCATGCCCTCTAAACAGAGGGCATGGGGCAACCTAAAACGCTCTCGATACTATAAACGTTTGGACACGAGTTCTGACAACGGTGCAAAACAACAGGTAAGCAGGGCAGAAATTCAATTACTACAAAGAATACAAACACAGATATTTCATTATCAATTCTATTCACAATGTAAAAATCAGATCCTATGTTGCCTTAGCAGTACCATCTCAACTCCTCTCTCAGCCTACAAGACCTCACCGCAGGTGTTAATAATGTGGTATTTCTTAGCAGCCCTCTGGTCAGCTGTTTCTTTTTATATATTCAGATTATAAATTTTTCTCTTTCTTTCCTTATAAGCATGTATTTTTAAACAGTAAAAGGTGACAGTACCATACCTGCTTTTGTGCTTTGGCAATCCTCGTTACTTTGTGCATGTACCTTCCGTACGACCCCTCGTCAATTACCGCAACAGCTTGATCCACATATTCCTGCAATGCTGGGTTGCTGACGTCAAGATCAGTCAGACATCCTGTGCAGTACGTATGTGTAGCTATAATAGGTTCTTCCACTATTGGCTTCCGCGACTCTTCTACAGTTTCTACTACCGGGTCTTGCTCGTCGACAGCTGTAATGGAATAATGTTCTACCGCTGGCAATGACGTCTGTTCACTTAATGGTTCTATCTGATCATTCAACATTGTGTTCAAAACATCTTCTTGAAGCTGGAACACGAAACATCTTTATCGGTTATACCAAAACTGAATAATAATAATAATATCAAATCTAAAACTTCTTGACGATGGTGAAGAGTCAATTGAATAAAAATTTACTTGGATATTATCCATCGTCTAGTAATAAAACGTAAAAAACGTAAAACGACGTTTCGGAGATGGGGCTCTATCTCCGTCTTCAGGTTCCTACTCAGTTGGGCCCATTAGATAGAGCTAATCCCCATCTCCGGACCAGGTCTTGCACTCTCAAATGAAGAAAAATTAATAAAAAATGTGATTAAATTACTCATCACAAATACACATCATCAGATGGAGCATACATCAAAACTCATATATAATACATATCTACAAATGATACAAAAATACAATATCAACATTAAAATATTTGAAAAAAAAAACAATAATCATAGGATTTTCGTTAGCAAATCTGTCACACTGACACGCAATTTACCCAGCTCTATACTGTGCGCTCTGTTTCAGAGGTACAATCTGTAATGACATAACAATCAGACATGTATCCATACGTTGAACTTGTCTGACATGGCTCAAATAAAAAAAAACAATGAAGGTTTAAGAAACATTCACATATTAATACTCCATATATTCAAAAGTTTCTAAGCATATCAGGTTTCTATATGAGACAAATAAAATATAATAATTTGTCATTTACTGAAATAAAATATAAAAACTTTCAACTATGTCATTTATAAACACACATTAACCTAACCTAACCTAACCTAACCTAACCTAACCTAACCTAAGCTAACCTAAGCTAACCTTTTTTTAAAGCGATGTGTCCCGATAACCCACAAGTACCAAAACAATTACCTCTCTCATATCTTCATTTGTATGTCTGGCCTCATCAGTTCCATTATGTGCGTCTTGATAACAAGTTGGTTCCGAATAAAGCGTGTCTTCGATCCAAGGGCGATCCCAGCTCGTGATGGAACATATAAAACGTTTGTTTGATACATTCTCTGGACACTGTCGCTTTTCATAAAGTCCATCAGTATCACCTTCAACATCGACATTCTTCAGACACAGCGTTGGTGCTATGCGGAGGTCAAGCGTTGTAAGAACGGCTTCAGATCCTGGAGTAACCTAAATGTAGTAAAATGTAACACGCGGACAAATCAAGTTCTTGAACTCTGCTACCAATTCAAAGGATTTCCTATCAATTCCTGTGACCTGAATTTCCTCTATATATTCTAGCAAAGAGACATGTTCACAATTCAATTTTTCCCACATTCATTTCAAGCCCAGTATCCCTACCGGCTTCTAGTTCTGATCTTGTGGTCTTACTTAAAGGCATTTATGTTATTAAATAACTAACTAATAACTATTATCAGAAACATATTCTGGTAGTTGATGTGTTCCACTCACTTCTGCAGAACAGCCAACATTATATTCTAAAACATATCGTAAACGACAATCTCAATAGAAAACGTACGTGTCGAAAAAAAGTGGCATTATAATTACTGGAGCAATTGGTTGCCAGCCACATTCTGTAAAGGAACAGCACAGCTAATCTGGTAACGTATATTTCCCAACAAAAATAATGAGGTAATAGATGCCGTAACATTTAATTTCAGTTGAAGTACATGCCATATCCATACTCTACGCAACTCCTAAAACACACGGTATGACGACTTACAACATCCTATCAAATGGTGAAATCAAATAATAGCTTAAACAATAACAGTGGAAAATTTACCAGTTAAAATCCATAAATGAATACCGGTAAAACTAACCGTTGTTTCAGCTCTCAATACATCCACTAGCTTCAACGTAAATTCTGAAAATGAGAGACTGTCAAGTTCTTCTGCAGCTCTTTCAGCCATGGTGGTTATATCGGCAGCACTCATTGGTACATCAGGCAGCATCCCAGTAAGAGGGAAACATGCCAGGGTCGATTCCAGAGCCATCTCGGCAGTCTGGTTCACTTCAGCTTCACACACTTCAAACAACAATGTGTCTCCTCCATCGGTTCTTGCAACTTTCAGTGTCAAGTATAAAGTTGTAAAATTTCCGGCGCTCTGTGAACATATAAAGACATGACAAATTTTCAGCTGTGAATAAATCACTGGTACCACTGACAACTGTAACTTTGTACACACTAATTCTCTGTTGTAAAATTAATGAGGTCCGTTCTCTGGAAAAACACCAATATACTGTATTAAAGAATCTATCAAAGAATCTATCAAAGGAGTCTTAAAGACATGAAAAACTCCATATAGGTCCTCAAGTAAAGTGGCTCTTAAAATAAACTGAATCGAAGTCACAAATGGCAATACCCTGTAGAGGAAGTGGGGGAGGTTATGAATGAAGTAATATCATCCTCCCATCTGTGTTATGGTCTTCTTCCATTTTGTAGGATTTGAGGTTTTCATGATGGTGAGTCTGAAGAGGATTCTACATACACATATGATTTACATTTTCAATTTCTCCAATTTCATGTTATCTTTCAACAACAACAAGAAAAAAAATTAATAAAAGGACATTTTATTAATAACATCTTGGCCACTTCTGGACCATGGGCCATAACTGGTCCAGAAGCATGCTTTTCATCAAGTACACTAAACATACAGCTGTAATATTTTAACATCATTTTGATAAAAATTCTTCTGAAAATACTGTACTTAATTACCTGTCTTTTAACTGACATAATGTCAACAACACTCCTTTTGGCATCTCCATTATTTTCCACGTGCTGGACTGCAAAAGCTGCGATACTTCTAATTTCATCACTAACATTTTCTTCGCCAAATCCATGGTCATTTACTGGAAATATTGGTTCAAATTCCTTCTTGGCACATTTTGTTCTATCTTCATATATATCCCTTGTGTTTTTTGATGAATCCTCTCTTAACACAAGCTCACATATTAGATGTGATGGAGTACAATCTACTGAATTGTTGCAGCTAACAGTAATGTCTAACTGCATGAAGAACAATGAAGGGAGAGAATCATTCTGTAAAAATAACAAAAAAATATGACTGAAAGTACAGAACATAAATTCTGAATTAACTTGCACTTTGTTCTGAGATATGAGATATGAGATTATGACAACCCTCCTGCAACATTTGCAAGACGTTTTTCTGTCTCTCACTCTCTATTAGAATTATAGGCATATAAATCTACGTCCTTACATATAAGAATGCCCTAAATTATTTACAACCATAAACTTTTCTTCTAAGCGCATATGACAACTTCAGTAATCACGTTACTTACTTTGTTATACGCATTTATTATCTTCGCTGAATCATAAACGTATTGAGAACCTGGTTGATCATTAAACGAGTCCAATACGAACTGCACTTCATCTTTAAATGTACCGACATTCGGTTCTGCACATATCACTCCAATTAAACACAAAAGAATCACCGATAAACGGATCAGTCGCGCCATTTCCACACCTTTAGTACTGTCATAAACACAGGTTCATGAGTTTAGTTCACTGTTTACAGCGATTTTTCAGCTTCGCAATAATTAAATCTGACAATAATGATCCGAAAACACTAATGACTACGAATATTCTCAGCCACACACTATTTCAACATTCCAACCAATCCCGACCAAATATATCTGCACGACGCAGTACAAACAGTTCAATGATGCCGACGTCATTGCCATTGTGCGCTGCAAAGCCACACGTGACGTTATAGTGACGCAATGGTTTTGATTTTAGACGAAGTGTGTTAATGTAAAAGGAGAGTAACCAAGTTTGTGCAATAGGTGATAGTCACAGATGCTGTAGTGTCTTTGGGAAATGTGTGTCAAGTCTAAAACATAGGTAAGTTATGGGAATTTGGCCTGCTTACCTTTCTGAAAGGTTAAGGATGTAATAGTAACACCGCAGTCTCTAACACCAACATCACAATCAATAATAATAATAATAATACAAGCAGCTTGGCAAAAGGTTCATCTCTCTCGTACTTGGGAGGTAAATAGAATGTGGAGCACCGAATTCCGTAACTGAGGGTATCGTGGTTGTACTCAGTCTTATAATGAAATAGACCGCTGTCCAGGTGCGTTCGCAACCTGAGGAGCACTTGTTAAAACCCCTCCGCCCGTTTGTCAATATGCACCACTACAGACAAACTGATTTCAGTTTTTAATTTTGATCGTATAATTTCACCACGACTTATAAGACGTCTGTACGTTTTCTAGCTTATTTCCTTACTTAGAAAAATATTCGGCAGTAACACCACGTGATCCTCCTGTCGATACCAGAGTAACCCATTGTTACAGCTAAAAGAATTCGAATTTTCTCGTCTTTTTCCTGACTAAATAATTCGGACTTTGATGCAATAAATAAAAGTAGTCATATTCGCTTCCTTTTCCCAATTGCACTTCTGTACAACTCTTGTTATATTATTAAATCTACAGAAAATATATTTCCCAAACCCTCTACATTAATTAAGGGGGGAAAATCATACTTTGGGATCTGCTGGTAGGGGCGTTGATACTATGCCACTGAGGTTAAAGGTCATTGACTCCATCCAGCTTGTATTGCAAATTAGCATTTCACTGTTGACCAGAATTCATGAAGCATCTATCTAAATCCATTATTTACATAATATAAGAGATTTATCATTTTCAACACTTCAGAAAACTCAGGCTACATTTAGAGTACATGTTACTTCACTAACAAAAAGTAATTAATTGTTCAGTGTAAGAAAAGTAAATAGAAATGTCATATAATTGGAATATGTTCTCCTTGTGGTGGCAGTTTTTATGCCACAGTTAATTTACTAAGTGATACGATGAATATTTACGAGTTCATAGATTGGAGATACGTTATGTCATGAAGACCCATTTTAAATAAAATAAAAGAATGAAAAATTAAATTTCCACCAAGACGGTTATTAATTTTATAAGGTTCGTGAAACAGAAACATTAAAAGATCCGAATTAAACAAAGAGTCAGAAAGACTGGTGTAATTTGTTGGATCATGGAAAGTATAGTTAGTTTGATACACTTGAATTCTTTTTGAACTTCTGTTGAAGTGTCTTTAAAGGCACACCTAGAATCAGATATATGTTTGCTAGTAATAGCTTCCTTCAAATGTAATATTCTTTGTGCAACACATTAACAGAATTGAATGTTTACTCAGCAGTGTTAGAACACAAGAAAGGAAATATTTTACATTTCTTTCCAGTAAAAGTTGGTGTTCACTACAGTATGGCATCCTTTCCTACATATAATCTGGTAAGTCTTTCTTTTGCTTGTGATTTATAAATTGCTATATACATAATGTGTTTGTAAGCAGGATGATGTTTGTTTACATTATCTTTCAAATATATTTGTATATTCTGAATTGTTTGTTTGCATCTTCTGCATTTTTTATCTTTTCTTTTGTTTAATATTTCTGTCTCAATTTTTAGAACATTATACATCCGCATGTTTTAGGGTCTTCCTTATATAGGGATCGTAGATGGCGGTTTCCATCCAGGAAAACTGGTACGGATCCAGGGAACAGTCTTGCCTTCTGCAAATAGGTATTTATATCACTTTCTTTGCATTTGGCTTTGTCATACTTTGGGGTTATAATTTTAAAAGATATATTCAGCAGTATTACCTGTAGTTGTGAACATACAAAAATCAGAGCTGGTGGAAATGGACTAATCAAAGTGAAGAAGCCATCCATATACGAAGTTCATGTCATAGGCACGTGTTTAGCTATCTGATGTATTAAAATTTAATTATTTAAAGAAACATTTGTAAAAAAATATAAATGGTAGCATTAAATTTCATACTGATGATATATGTGGTGTTCATTCTTTAAAATGGTTTCAGTTTGTACTCTATATTTTTTTAATAACATTTAGTTCTTTCTGAAAGCATTATCCATCTTAATCTTAGAAACATTGTTGTTCTGGCTTCCGACAATGGTTTCTCTTCCACTTGTCGTGCTATAACTGAATTATTTACGTACTTTTTCCTGAAATGGTAGTTGTAGTAGATAATTTATTAAGTTTTACTTCTTTTTTTTTTAGGTTTTCCATTAATCTCCAATGTGGGCCAAATGTATCGCCTCGAGATGATATCGCGATACATGTTTCGCCTCGTTTCAATGAAAACTATATTGCAAGAAACTCGTTACAGAATGTGGCTTGGGGTATTGAGGAAAATCATGGTCCTATGCCTCTAGCAAGAGGACAAGGATTTGAAATAATTATACTTTGTGAACCAACCCATTATAAGGTATATATCAACAGAAATTGGTGTTAAGTTGTATTACGGATTACTTTGTCATGATCAGTGCTGTCTTTGAACATTCGCACTTCATAATGTGACATGATTTTGTATTACATTTAATGTTTATTTGTTGCAATTGGGCAAAACTGTGGCATAAAATAATTATCTTGCTGCCTTTCTTATATTCATCTGTTTGCCATTGCCATAGTAATAGACTGGCAACCAGCAGTGCTTCGTCTTTTTACAAACATTTTATAGCAATTTATGACCACTTGTCTATCATAAAACTTTCAGTGGGCATTAACAGTATCAAATGTTATTAGCAGAAGAGATTTATTTCCACTCTGCTTATTCATTCATGGTGACAAACAGTGCAACTTAGTTTTTAATCATTCAGTTATAAAAACTATTATAATTCAGCTTTGAAGTGTTGCTTAGAGGCTAAGTGTAAGTATAACTAACTAACTAGATGGCTTACCGAACCCGAAGGTTCATCACCGAATTAACCAAAGCCCTGCACCGGACCCTGTCCTGAGCCAACAAAATCCAGTCTCCTTCACACCTCTTGTCCCATCCATGTGCGCTACATGCCCTGCCCATCTCATTCTTCTCTACATACAAATTAAAACAAAAACAACTTTTGTTTTCTTATGATATTTAAAGAAACAGATAGGCACTTCATCCTCTCTTGCATACACTAGTTGTTTTTTTTAATAAAAAAAATTTTCAGGAAATCAGCCGTGTCAATTTTGAGTCAAAAACCAACATTTCAGCTAGTTCTGTCTAGATTATCAGGACCAGAGACTGATGAGGCAAAGTTATTCTCCAGTAACGCTGATTTTTTGACTCGGCATTTACACAGACGATCACCCAAGAGGACCGTATAACATTCATGTGTCGTGAGTTTTAAATCTTACTTTTATTTTTCTCCCCCTTTCAGATTGCAGTGAATGGACAACATTACGCTGAATATGGTCACAGGATTCCTTACCAGAGAGTGACTTACCTCGCCATAGATGGTGATGTAACAATCTCTCTTATTAATTATGAGGGTGGAAGCCGTGTTCCTGGTGGAGGTGTGGGTTTTGTTCCTCCTCTCATGACTCCCGTGCCTCCGCCCCCTATGCCAGGATCTGTGCCATATCCCACAAATCCTACTGCATACCCCACAGTTCCAGGTGCAGTGCCATACGGTGCGCCACCCCCAGTTCCAGGCGGTTATGCTTACCAACCAGGATATGCACACGGTTATCCAGTAAGTCGTTAATCGTGTTCTCCTAGAGTTTTGTAATGTAACTTGTGTTTGTATCACTGTATTTCAGCTCACAAGTTCTCTTTTGAAGGAACAAAACTATAAAATATTGTGGTCAAGTGGTTAGCACTCCTGCTATGTATCAGGAAGCCCCAAGTTCAAATCTTGGCCTGAAGACTTTATTTTCTAACTTAGGGTTTTTCTTGGGTTTCTTCAGTACCTTGACACCAGTGCTGGGATAGTACCTTAAATTAAGCAATGACCTATTCATTTCATATCCCTTCTGATTCTTTATCCATTAATCATCCTATTATTCAACTTTGTGTAGTCTGAGCTACTGACGGTGTCATTAAATGAACCAAAAATAATTACTTTATTATAACCTCCTGCTTGTAACTTTTGAAATATAAGTCCAGACAAGAGAATCTAGTGAGATTTGTGAAGTGTATTTTTTTTAACATCATTTGCATGAATTGTTTTTGCTTCTGTGTTCTGGGACAAGCTGTAACATGCTTAGATGTCAATGTTCATTGCTTTTGCACTTTCTTGCTTATTGGCCATAGGATGTAATTGTCTTCTTGTGGATTTCATTATTTTCAGCCTCCACCACCAGGCTACGTCCAAACCTCACCCTCAAATAAGGGTATTCAGGGGTTGTTAGACAAAGCTGGGTCACTAATCACAGGAGTGAGTATTCTTCAGCTGTTGAAGTACTTCTCTATTCCGTATGATTATATCTGTGCTGTGGAACTTCCATGTAACCAAATCATTACATATCACTGAGATAACCTACATAAGATGCTGTAATACTATGGAAGAACTGCATAATGACGAACTTAAAAATTTGTACTCCTCCCCCAATATTGTCAGGGTGGTTAAGTCGAGAAGAATGAGATGGGTGGGGCATGTAGCGTGCATGGATGGGACAAGACGTGTGCACCGGGTATTGGTTTGGAAGCCTGAGGGGAAGAGACCTCTGGGGAGACCTAGACATAGATGGGAGGATAATCTCAGGCGGGATCTACGGGAGACAGGAGTTGAAGGAGACTGGATTTTGTTGGCCCAGGACAGGGTCTGGTGGAGGGCTTTGGTTAATTCGGTGATGAACCTTCGGGTTCGGTAAGCCATCTAATTAGTTAGTTAATACTATGGAAGTTGAATCAAAAGATTCCATCAAGAAACAGACTGATCCATCTGCATTTTAAGTATGTGTATTTTCTTACCACTATTAGTCTTGTTTCCAAAAAAAGAATTCTTCGCAGAGCAGCCATATCTATTTATATATCTTTCCTCTGCCAATAAGTTTTGAGCCAAAGGAGCAGTCAGCATGATAGTCATTATGAAAGTTGCATAGTTCGGGCTACTGTTCACACCATATGTTCTGAACACTTGTTGTAAGGTTTCAGTGAGGTGTAGCCACTACTGTATAATGATATGCAGATTTTTACAACGGTGAAACTTCTCTAAAGCTGCAGTTAGATTATGTTGTATTCATATAGCTTTACCAGAATTTGATAATGATGTTTCTACACATCAAATGCGTTTTCAGAGTAATAATGTACTTCACGATCTTCAGACTTGAAATTACAGTACTGTATTGATTATTGGAAATCATGTAGCGAGTCATGTGCTTGTACAGTACACATAAAACTGAAAATTAATCGTAGTCCTCTGGTACATACGCATTACGTGTCTCGCAGCAATATTTTCTTGCATATATTTGTGGGATTTTTCTTTTCTTCCCCTCTCTCTCGCCCCTTAATGTATGTCACTGCTTCATGACTGTTAAATGTTCTGTGGTTTGGAATTGACACATTTTATATCTGCTGCTGCGGCTGCTTCTTATTTCTCATCTTCGTGTGGAAGCATTTGACAGTCCTGAGTTTGGATGTTATAATATTATAGATGATGTTATTGTCTGTCTAGTTCTCTTCCTCTCATGAACCTTTCAGGATTAAATTAAAAACACTGTATCATTATACTAGCAGAGCTGTTGATTCAAATGCCCTTTATGTATTGACAGTGTGGCAGGAGGCAATTTTTAAAAAAATTAAGGTTTCAGTTATATATGTTTTAAATTTCCATTTGGTTAATTTTAATGTCAGTGATGCAGGGGCCATAAATTAACAAAAGAAAAATAACATAAATTGAAGTACTGATGTTTCGTGGCAGTCATCTAGTAATGTCGTGAAAGTATTACTTTATTTCTTTGTACACTGTCCATTGTCTGAATAAAAAAAAAAGACTTGCGAATTTGTTTTCAGGGAGAAGAGAAAAGACCTGGTGTATAAAATTTATATGAAATGTTTGGTGTTATAACCTATCACCATCGGTTCTACCTGTTTGCTCTCTTCTTATTCATTTGAATGAATTAAGCCTTTAAAAACTGTAACACCATCAGGGGAAATAATAATTTGTTCTCATGAATATAAAACAAGCTTGTAGGATTTGAAATTTGCATGGTGGTGCGTCTGAAGATGGCTGTCTTCTGGGTTGTTGCACCGTGTATAAGTTTACCGACATTAACGAGCTTGATGTCTTCTTTTTTAAGAAATCACACCATGGTCATGGTGGAATTGGGACAGCACTGGGTGCAGGTGTGGCAGGTGCGGCTTTGACGGGACATCTGAGTCCAGTAAGTTTCTGTGTATATTATTAGCCGTTCTGTCAGTATTTCAGAAACTACAAATAACTATACTGAGTTTTATTTACTGGTTAGCATATCTGATGCAAGCTGTTTCTGTAGTAAAAAGAGGAAATCCTGTGACTTATATACCACATATTAGAATATGTGACAGTTTTGCACTAGGGGTACATTTTTAGGATGCATAGTTATACACTTTTGACTGCTGTAACTTGTTTTATACATAATGTTATTGTTTAGCTTATGGGGGAAGTCACACAAAATATTTAAAATTGTTGATCCCATGAATATGGTCACAGTTAGAAGATTTGTCTGAAATACTGAATAATAAAGTAATACACACACAATTAGAAATCTGAACGTAGAAAAAGTCTGTTATAGGTGATTTATAAGTTTTCGACTTAGTCAACTCAGCCTAATTAATACCAATATATAGAGTTGTCATATAATAAGACATATATCAAGGTTACAAATTTGGAATTACATTAAAAAATGAGCACTGCAGAAGGAACAAATGTATATAAATACAGTTAAAAGGACAATTTAATAGTGCAAGGTTGTTCGTCTTAAATCTGTATTGATTAAATGAAAAAAATAATTGCAGCTAAAAATCAGTTCATCATGTTAGTTAATTGTTATAGCCCAAGTACAAATACAGTAAGGAAATTAGGAATCTGTCTTGACACACACCCCTGCTCATTTTGTGCTTTTTTTTCCCAGAAAAAGGCGTACAAAGCGCAGAAGAAATCTCATAAAAAGGCGCTGAAATATGGTCTTCCAGTTGCAGGGTTGGGATTAGGTGCCTATGCACTCCACAAAGGATTTCATCATGGAAGCAGTTCCAGTAGCTCAAGCAGCAGCAGCAGCGAAGAAGAATGAGATTATTTATACACACTTGAAAATTTTACTCATCGAATGAAACTCCTGTTTATGAATGTGCTTACACTAAACAGAAAGAATAAATCAGAAAGATTATACCAGGAAAACAGTTGATTTGCCCAAAAATGCAGATGTGTTGTTTCTCTTCACAGACGTCATATAAGTTATTTTGGTATTGCTTCTGCAAATCCTGTATCAGCTATTGATAGGATTTTGTGTATATATTTGACGTTGAAATAAAGGTTATATATACATACACACACAGTGTACCATTTAAAATGCAACCCAAAAACAATCATGAAAAGTGAGAGAAGAAATAAATCACAATCACACGCAGGTCCACCCCATCGTAATAGACTGTAAAGATCACCCTGGTTGCTAGGTCACAGCCGACACCACTTATGCATGAGCTGTGAAGGTGCAAACATGGTGTATTCACGAGCAGGTCTATCTACATTAAGAATGGGAAAAAAAATTCTTAAATTCTATAATCATTAATAAAATACCAGCTCATATATCGTTACAATGTATTAAATCATGGTTAAAAACTTGTATGTTCTATTTCTGCAAGGTGCCTAATAAAAGCAGCAATTATAATTTTTGAATTTCTTCTTTTAATTACCCATCACATTCATTCCCCTTTATTTTAGAAATTATACTCAATGCTTTTTCAGGTATTGATTATGCAAAGCGAAAAAATTGCGCTTTACAGTACATGTGATGTCTGAGCGTCTTGAACCCTGTGTCCAAAGGCTTTATCTTTTATTTGAAGCAATTCATTATTTCCATGGAGCACAGTACTTTTTGAGAAGCTAATGGTCACTCATCTAGTCAAAAAATGTCCCATCTTTTATGGAACCAGAAGGTTCATTACTGTGTTTATAGGAGCTGGCCGATTATCCCTATTCTGAGCCAGATGACTCCAATCCACAGCCTTCAGATCTTTTTACCGAAGATCCCTATTTAATATTATCCAATTTATGACTATATCTTCTGAGTGTTCTCTTTCGGACTTCCTAACCATTTTTCATATATTTCTCCTGCCCATTTCATTGTCTATGATTTTATTATCCTAATAATACTTCTGGTGTAGGGGTTATCGTGATCCTGAAGGCAGTTCCCCCAGGGCGAGACCCTTCCATTGCATTGAGGTACCTGCACCTTGTCGTGGTGGTGGGGCTTGAGTACCTTAGTGATCCCAAGAGCTATGTTGGCGGTAGCATAGCTGCTGGTAGGGCGTCCCTAGCAGATTGGTCGAGGGGGAGAAGTCAGACTAAGACAGGTACCCTGGTCCTCCAGGTTGGGGGTTGGTCGCAAGGCTAACAACCTTGCACCGTAAAAAGGAAGATGTTTCGAAACCTCGATCAAAGCCTCGGACAGACGGACCGGAGAGCCATAGAAGAAGACGAAGAAGAATACTTTACGAAGGTTACAAACTATGTATGGCTCTCCTAAACATGCAGTTTTCTCCAGCTTCATTCCATGTCATCCCTCTTAGATCCAAATAAACACCATCAACATGTGTTCTTCCCTCTATGCGAGAAACAAAGTTTCACACCCATACAAAACAAAAGGTGAAATTACATTTTGTTTACTTTGTTTAATTAGCAAATGGGATGACAAAGGGCTTCTGAGCTGCCTGGGAGAAAATGTTTCCTGAAATTTATTTGCTTTTAATTCTCAAAGATCTATGCTAATATTATTATCCTCCCAACTGGAATCTTCTCTTCAAAAGATTCAAGAACATTGAAGAGTGAAAATGTAAAGTAAGTGACCACTGGACAAAGGAAATTTTTCACTGGTGGATTTGGGTCAAATGGTACAGCAAAAAAGACACATTTGGGTATTTTTAAACATTTTTCAACAAAGAAATTTTCACAGTACAAATTAAAAAAATCACAGGAATATGTATTCAAATCAAGATCTTTATTACAGCCTTGGAAACCAGTGAAATTTTTGTTACGCTGCTTGATAATGACCCACTATTTTGAGCACTTTGAATACAGATACCAGAATGAATGACTAAGGTAAAGTAAACCACTTACTTTTATTATGCAGATTAAACAACCATCACCCAAAATCAGAATGAAATGTTATTAAAATTGTAGTAGTTGAAGTAACTTCAGTCCATGCATGCATCTTCTGCAATGTTTCATCTCCTCAGTCCCCATATTACTTACATTGATTCATATAATCTGCTGCTGACAGGCTAATTTTCAGGAGCTCCCAACTTCCACTTACTAAATTCTATTACATTAGGTATCCTCTTTATCTAACTCTTGAACTTCCATTTCATCTGTATGAATTGTTCCAATTGTGAATTCATCCATTGCCTAGGGAAAAATATATTTTGTGAGAAAGAATGAAAATTATGATGCATTTTTCTTTTTGTATCCAGTACGCACCATTCAGCATAGTGTGCATTGGTAATTAGTAGGATTCACGACCCATCAGTACATGGGTTTGCTCAGGACCGCGACATTTAACGCTCCTGCTGTGACCCCCTTTTCACAAAATGATGATGAGAGTGGAGTAATTGGAGGGATGCCACGGAGAAACCCCGGAGGAAAACTCCGTGATGCCTTGACCACGGCCTTGCCTAAAACAAGTTGTAAATCTGAGCACCGCCGGGAATCAAACCCGGGACCCCAGTATTACAAGCCTAGCGTTCTAACCGCTAGACCACCGTGGCGATTATGATGCATTGTACATAAGCAACTCTTGTATGCACTTTCACTATCTGCATTTTCACTTATCTGTGGTTTTATTTCAGTGTTGTGAGGTGTATCGATACCCTGTCACCAAATTTTAATGCCTGTTACCTACACCGCACCTTCTCAAGGCTTATTGCAGAATGTGACGCAGATGATAAGCTTAGCGTCAAGAAATTCTGGTACCAGATTAATGTGGTACCTCATACCTCATCACCTGCCTGTTTGGGATTACAATTACACAAATAATGTTCACTGAAACATTTTTTTGTGTAGCTATGTGAGATATTTTGCCATTCTATTAGTTGATGAAGTGATTTTTCATAACAGTTCTACTTCCACTGTCAAACCATCACAGTCAATCTAAATGACGAGAGATCACGGCTTTTAATATCTCATTCATACTTACATCGACAACCTTCAGCGCCTTCAACTCTTCTTTCTTTTTTCTTTCAAAGAATCCAGCCTAAAACAATATTTAGTGTCATAATATACCCTTTATAACACTATAAATTATGTAACAAACTATTAAAACGTTTATTCCACACAACATCAGTGACAAACGATTAAGATCATTGTGATACTGCAAATGGAAGCATTTTGATGGTGATATTCAAGCATATTTCATTATAATTAATTAAATGTAAACATGAAGTCCATAATGCATCTCTGATGTTCAATTATACATAATTTTACAGCATAAAAACTACATGAGTTACTGAGCACTGACGATGCTAATACACAGAACAATGTAATGAATAGCAGAGAAACAAGGAATGCAACCAGTGTTGTTTTCTCCATCAGAATTTCTGAATGATGAAGAATGGAAAAGTCTTGGGTGACCAGAAAACTAAAGTTTCTTATTAGCAATTCATTAGATTTATTGGGTTCTGTATGGTTCTGACGATGGTGTGATATAGTTGAGTTTGTAGAGTTTTTGGATTTTGTCCATCATCCAAGGTTAAAATGTATATGATGTTTCGAAAACCAGATCCATTTTTGTCTTCAGGTGTATGGGGCAAGGGCACCTACTCTGCTGGGTCAGATAGAAAGAGCTAGTCTCAATCACTGGACTGCCCCTTACACCTGAAGATGAAAATGGATCCGGTTTTCAAAACATCATATACATTTTAACCTTGGACGATGGATAAAGTCAAAAAAACTTACAAACCTGACCATTAGATTTAGGATTATTATAAATTCAGTTTCCCCAAAGTAACAGATTATACAGATAAAACTGAATTTTGGAGCATCCAGTACTTACCTTCATCAAGCCTATAACAAGGAACATAAAGAGAAGGATGCCAGCTATAATGGCCAATGCGATGATCCAAGTAGCTACCACTTCCTTTTGGACATTTCCAATAAAAATGGAAGATACCATCACTGAATTGTTCCTGCAGGTGTAGAACCATGCTATTAGTTATTATAACAAACCAAAAGAAATTCTCTAAAAATCTGATAAATTACATATGACAGAGATTAACTGTGTCTTTAGTATTAAAAATACATACATACTAACAACGCTAGTTACAAATATTTGAAAGTGTCTATAATTTTTCAGAAGCTGACAGTTTTGAAACTAGTTCTTTTCTTTTTTTATTGTCACATCCTGATCAGCATATTTTAAGCTTATAACAAGAATACAGTGAATGTAACAGCCAAGTGGTTAGCACCCCTGCTTCATATTTTGGACATTTTGGTTTCAAATCTGAGCTTGGTGACCGGCTATCTTGACTGAGGGTGTTCGTAGTTTCCCTCAGTCCCTCCAGATAAGTGCTGGGATAATACCTGAAATAAGGCCATGACTGCTTCCTTCCATATCCTTTTCAATATTGTAGTCTGAGCTACTGACAGTGTCATTAAGTAGATCACAAATAAATAAATTATGCAATGTGAGTGTTCTATTTCTGTAGAATTATAAATGTGAACATTTTAATAGAGAATACTGCAGACAATACACGGCGAAAAAACAAATAACAGACCAGTACAATATAGAAGAGAAATTTATATTTTATAATGAATTCTTCTCAGACTACCAGTTGTGTGAGGTGGTTGAAAGGGGAAAACACCTACGTTTCAAGAACCATCTTCATTCTCGTCCTCAGGGTACTGAAGTTCAGTCTGGCTGGCTGGCTGGCTGGTATCCCAAGAAGAATTCATTATACTTAGTTGCCATGAAATCTTCAGGCCATAAATTTTTATTTTGCTCATGCCAAAACTATTACTAACTCTTAAATATGTCATATATTAACGTTATATATTTGAAATTTTTAACATAAAATTTGCAAAAAAAAATTAAACCTTGTGGATATTACCCAGCTGTTGACTTCAGATTTTCGGGTTTCTTAATAGTAACTGATCCACTTGTTGTGAGATGAATGATATCCTTCTTTCCCATGAATGGACCTAAGAGCATAAGGTCCAGATTAAATTAAAGAAATGTTTACGATGCTTATTTTTGCATATAAAATTATTATTATATAATAATGAATGTCACAAATGGCCTCTTGACGACAATAATAGAATCATCTTTGTGTATTCACAACACTGAAAGACTGGTGATGCAGATAACAATTTGATTTGACAAATAAGAATGCATTTTAACTATAATGGATTTCATGGACAATCAAATATTCTAGGGCAGCCATTCAGTTTGTACCATTACTTCTTTTGCAGGGCATCTAATAGCAATGTAATAATAGTGTTAAATTATAAAATACTGCAATCTCCACAAATGTTTACTGTTTTCACTCAGCTACCATTTACAGAGTGAAAGCTTTTATTATGGCACAAATAACTTATGTAACTAAAGTGGGGAATATGTAAAACAAGGCGATGAAGTACAAGTATATACCAACAGACAGCACCATTAGTTGGTTAATTTAAAGAATGTTCCACTTAAAACACAACATTAACTGATACACAATAGCCCTTTAATGCACAGAATGATATCAACAGCAATACTGAATTCGTTGTTGCTGATGAACTACCTGAAATCGGTATGGCCTTATTTCAGCCATTTTGTTACTCAATGAGCACTTGTCACAGACAAATACTTCTTATGTCCCAAACTTTCATTACCAGTTAGTGTACTATTATTTTATTCAGTGCTTCCATGGTAACACAGTGGTAAATGCTTCATGAACATCCGAAAATGAAATTGGTGCAAAATAATGTTCAAGAATAAACACATATTCTGTTTGTAAATACAAGATGTTCAACTGATACAGCTTCCGTGGAACTGGCATTAGCAGAGACTGCCTAGAAACCAGGATGACCTAAACTCAAATGTCACGTAAGAAGTTGGGAGAGTTTATTAATGGGAGGTTTGGACCTGTTTCTGTTTTCATTTTTGTACCAGAGTACATGATTGTTGTTTGGTTGTGTTTTAAATGGTATACTCTGTAGCTGCCAAACTAAGTCATTAATTTCTTAGAAGTGTTCAACATACCTAGATCACTGATTCTTAAGATCATACTCATTATTATTATAGCTGAAGACTGGGAGGTACTGTCAAAAGGACCAGCAGTACATGTTACAGCATTACACACAACATTCGGTGTGGAACAGTTTATAAACAAAGTACGATTCGCTGGTGGTTGGTATCCTTTTGCCTCACTTTGCATCTTTGACACATCTCTTGTTGCCAGAATTTCCTGATTTTGTATACCAGACTTTGGTTCATCATCAGAAATGTCTCCATCTTGTACATCATCTTCAGAGTGAAAACGTATTCTTGATGAGCATGATAATGGTTGTCCATTAAGATATGCCTAAAATGAACATGTAAGAGTTTCGACAAGAGGAAATCAATTCTGCTGAAAGTATACATTTGTATCTTCTATAGAGAACAGATATTTGTTATTAAAAATTCGAGAAACAAATATATTTCTTATCCTATGTGGCCATGAAGATTTTGTACTTTAATATTGATAAAGGATCATCACATTTAGAGGACTGGACCAGCTCACATGAACTACTGCTTAAGTCACTGGTGTCCCAAAAGGAATTTGTTAATCTCAAGCCTAAGATGAAGGCATTATACAATGAAAACAAGAGGCATGCAAAAAATTATTAAATGGTATAGTAGCAGTGGCAAATGATGGTGAAGATTACGATGGTGGCAGTGGTAATGACATGATGATGGAGTACATGAAAACACAAAGTTGTCCCTGGTACTTAATTAAGCACTGCAGATATATGAGAGAGTGACGGTACAGCCCCATATATTCTTAACATTGGCACTATAATAATGATACACATCCAATTATAAAATCAGAAATTTTAAAAATGAGTTCCCTTCAGCAAACAAAGCATCTAGTTCCTAACTTATTAATATCACACATATACTAGAATTTGGGCAATAATAAAAACAGGCACTATATGTAACATTTGTCTTGGTATCTTACAGGAAGGCTGGGCAGGGTGGAAGTTTAAATTTAATTTTCTTCAGAGAAGCAAATCAAATCATTTTGTAACTCATCTTTCACAAGTTTTAGGAACTTTCACCCAGAAAGCTGATTTTTATATAATGCATATTATCACAACAAACCCTTTTCAGTCTGTTTAAATATTATGTACATATCACCATCAACACACCTTCTTTGTTACAAATATATTCCTGTTGCATCGCATGTTTTAGTCTGATATATTCTCACTTAATATATCTGGGCCTTCAAATTGAAGTAGCATTGTTTAACAATATTGTGTAAGTGTAATCCACAGAGTCACTGGCATGTTATTCCCTATTATCGTATTTTTTTACACAATATGACAATGTAAAATTAAGAACATGTTACAATTATTAAATAAGTACCATTTAATTTTACCTTTGGGCTATACAATTCCAAGAAAGTAATTTTCTTGCTGTTTGATTCATACCATTGTACAGGAATGCTAAAATCAACTTCTGCAACTTCAATTGGACTTATTCCCACTTTCTGCACCTATCAGAACAATTATAACATCAGCGACAGTTTCTTACTCCTTTTCATTTGTCAACATACATGCATAAATAGTTAGTAATTAAGTAATTTACACCAGATTAAAAATCTACTGCTGTGTTACATTTTAAAGACTGCATATGGGAGTTCAAAAAGTCTGAGATGTTACTAGAAGGTGTTCCTGGCGATAGCTCCATCACTTTATAAAACCAATAACAACAGAAATTACTTTGATGTTAGTTGTCCAATTCTTACCTCATATATCTGTTTAAATTTCATTTCATTTGCTTTGAAGTAAGAGTATACATCTTCTTCTGATTTTCTGTAAATAAATGCTGAGCTGTTAATTACTTTCACTAAGTTCATCTCCTAATACAAGCACCTACTTTGTGACACAAGCTAAGTGACAATATCATTATATACACTTTAAATGTTACATCTGGTAGTCTGACATCTTACATTTTCTACTTTAAGTAAGCATCAAATACACATTTTAACCATAGCAAAATTTTCTTTGTAATAAACAACTGAAAATTATAATTTCTTTTAACACTGATATTAAATTAATAATTTTTCTAGCATTCTGAAAAGCATAAGTTGCAATGAACAATCTACCTTACCCAATAATACTGACATCTGCATCTGTGGTTAAATTAAGACGCAACTGCTGCTCATGCAAATTTTTGTCTTTACTCTTGGTGTAGGCCGAAATGTTAAACGTGAGAGACTCAGATCCGACTTTTACGCCGCTCATATCCAGATGCAGTGTCACGTGTTTCTGTAATAAATAAAGGACAACTGAAATAAGATGATAAACCATAGTATGAAGCTTTAAATAGAATAATTAAGTATTTACAGAAACACAAACACACACAGAGCAGCTTATCCAGTAATTTGTAGCACTTTGGTCAGGCTACAAGTTTCATGCAGTGTTCTGAATCAAAAATTAAACTGTAGGCAAATGATCCTTAGCGATAAAAAGGAAGACGTCGGGGTCCGCAGTGGCCGCGCAGTCTGAGGCGTGAGCCTTGTGCCACTTGGTCGCTGGGACCGTGGGTTCGAATCCCACTCAAGCCATGGATGTTTGTCCCCGTTTTTCTGTGTTTTGCTGTCCTGTGTACAGGTAGAGGCCTTGCGACGGGCCGATCCCTTGTCCAAGGAGTCCTATCGAATGTCCATAAATCAAGCCAACGGAAAGTTGGGACCCGTAAAAGCGTACCGGAAAATGTATAAACATTGTTAAACCAGAAATAGAAGAAGGAAGATGTCATACACAGGAGGCTTAAATGTATGTTGACAAGACACACACATGCAACCACAGCTCGCCACAGACCAGCTACAGCCACCGAAACATTGGATCAATAGCTAAGTGCATAGTTATACTCTGTGAATAACAACATATTGTGCAGTATTACTTGAAATACATTTGTGAAACATCTTATTTATTTCTAAATCCAGTTTAAACCATTTGATTAAATGAATTAGTTTCCTTGATGCCACTGATGATGACCTCTTGAGGTTGAAATGCGTATGGAAATAGTGTCTTTTTATAGTGTTAATAGTTGTTTGTTTACTTATTTTATATTCTAAGACACATATAATTTGAAAGAAAAATATGAGAAAAAATTATAAGAAAAATGTTGTTTTAATTCATGTCCCTTTAATTTCATTATTAATATAAATGGACATTTGCTAGTAACAGAGCTTAAAATTCAATACTGAGGAATTTTATATATTTTTCACCATAACAGTTATTAAACTATTATACAATATAAATAGAAATGTATCTGTATTACTGTTTATAAATGTTGTTTACAGACTGTTCTGTATAAGAGACTTCTTACCGGGTTTCCAGTTCTCAAAGGGTTGCCAAAATAGCAATTCAACTGCAAAGCATGCATTAAAGAAGTTTCTTGACAGTCCATATGACCCCTAGCAAGTTCTACAGGAGATGGTATGGTTATGTTGACACCAGCCATATATGCAGGTTCTCCAGAATTAATTAAACCAATGTTTAGTTCCAACTCTGATTTTGATCCAATTATGAAAGTATCAGATCTATAACACAAAATGTTATCCAAAATTATTTCACAATTTAAGAAACTTTATGATTGGAGATTTTAAGCACTGTATGAGACTAAAGCACAGTGAGATATTAAATTAAATCCGTGGCGTAACAGCTCCAGAGAGCCAAAGCCGACTAGCTTGACTGCTGGCCTCACGTTCACATGCCTAAGCAGAGGTGAACGATCATCCAACCACATATAGGGTGACGTGTGGTCAGCACAACGAACCCCCAGCATTTGCTAGCTTTCCTGACCAGATTACGCTACTTATCGTAGCTCCCCAATTTCCTCACGATGCTGGGTTGACACCGGCCCCATACAATGGTCGAAATCTCATGAGAAAATTTCTTCTCCCCCGAGACTCGAACCAGCGCACATTCTGTATCGCCGGTCCGAAGCATGATGCCTCAGACCGCGCGGCTACGGCGCAGGACACAGTGAGGTATTACACACACCATTTTACACCTACCTAGGTGCATAAGGTCTTATGACACAACAGATATTTTATATCTTATGGCTATCTATTACGCTAAACATAACAGGAGCTCTGTACAACGGAGGTTGTGGCATGACGGAGAATATAAATTTAAAGACTAGATAATCCGTGATATCTTGTTAACAGCACAGAAAACAAACATTATTTGATGCAACCCTCAGGGTGCAATTAAGAGAAATTGTGCAAAACAAAATAAATACACACTGGGCTTTAAAGCTATCAATGGTTAATCCAGATTGATAACTTCAAATCTATTTTCTAGTTTTCTAACAAAGAACAGCATACATACACTAAACCTGAAAAGCTGGATTTCAGTTGCAACTGTGAAATGCAAATGTTGTCATCACCACAACCAGTTGCAAAGGGTATATCTATCTGTACACTGCTGGTGGACTGCTTTTCATTTAGAACTGGAATATATTTCTTGAAAGTATCCTGCACTAAAACAATACACAATGAATTAACATGTTCAAATAAGGCTTCCCTGTATCTAGAACCATCACATTTATATATATATATATAATGAAGCACATAAAACAGAACATACACGATTTAATCATGGGCATTTCGAAAGAAACTAATTCTTTATGTTAAGTTCATGATAACTTGTGTATCATTATGTGATATTCAACATGGATACGGGTGTGTTTGTGCATGTGCACGTGCAACACCTGTAAAGATAGGATGAAACAGAACATTACCTATCGTGTAATATGAATCAGGAACTACTTTTACTTTTACAATAATGTGGTTAAAACCAGTTTCTTCTTGTGAGGGAAAACCGGAAACAACCGGGATCAATTACAGACCATGTCACAATGAAAACTGTTCACATTACTGTTGTAAATAAATGTAAAAAAACTTAACGCATGTATGTCTATAAACATAAAATCACAGAAACATCAGTTCTTTTGTGACATATTACACATTAAGTCATTATGGTATTAATATCAGCAGAAAAATGCTTCATAAGAACTTTAGGTCACACACTTTTTGATCA
The DNA here is from genome assembly GCF_000696155.1 of Zootermopsis nevadensis. The sequence goes on from NW_019059902.1 coordinate 653,916, forward strand.
CAAAAGAATTGAAGAACTTATGGACATTATGGAAAAGCAACTAAACATTACACCAATAATAGATTTTATAAAGCAGTACCAGAAAAACTAGAAAGAACATGTACACATAATGATTTCAGACAATATACCAAAAATGATTTTAGGATACCACCCAAAAGGAAAGAGATGTTTGGGCTGACCCCTCAAAAGATGGAAGGATTCTGTTATGTAACGCCTGTAACAGGCCATAAGGCCTATACCGGAAAAGAAGAAGAAGGAGGAGGAGGAGGAGGAGAAGGAGGAGAAGGAGGAGAAGAAGAAGAAGTAGTAGTAGTCAGTTTAATAAAAAATATCTTCAAAAACTAACGATCAGTTTAGCGCACCTACTTCCTTAAATTTATATTCCATGGCCTTCTTGCAGCAAACTCTGGCATTATATAAGTCCCTATGGATTCAAGAAGTACATGACACTGCTGGGTATGTCCGTCATGATGCTGTGCACAAACACGAGTGGTAAATTCAACTAACCTTTTGTTACATTTTTTCCGACCAAGATCAATGTTTTATTTTCTCCACCTCTTATCAGTCTCTGGCTCACTCTTATACTGATAGGTTCAAATATGTGCTGATCTAAATGTGTCCCCTGTAAAACAGAAGCGCACACACACGCACTTTCTGAGCTATGCAACGGAAGTAAGCACATAATAGAGAACTAAAATTTCAGTGGTTTTGTTGGGTGGGGGGGGGGAATTTGTTGGTTCTTGTTCTTGTTTCCAGACATTTGTTAAAACATGATCACTGAACAACGAAACAAATGGGCAAAAATTACTTAAAAAACTGTGATTCTGAACAAAGAAAGTGTTTTTATGCCATGACAGATAAAACATTCAGAAAGAAATTATGTATATTATAGCAGTAAGCTGAACACAGTTTATTGGTCGTGCACTGTATAGTGTATAGGGAGCTATGATGTTGACTTAAGATGACATGAAATTAAAGATCATTATCTCTTTTATGAGTGCCTGATTATGATAATGTTCATGAGAATATTTTAACCAACACATAAATACAAATATACTATTTCTGTCTTACCTTCAAATTAATTTTGAAAATCTCACATTTTCCAGTGTCAGGAACAATTACAGTTTTATTGTAAGGCTTGGTTGCACCTGCAATAGTGGCTCTCTGGAAATTTTCATCCACGTTAATTTCTCGGGTTACATCTAAAACAGATTTTTTTTTACGTTTTTAAATAAGAATCTGCTGTTTAGGGAATAAATTAAACCTCTAACTTTTTTCACCATAATTTTAAAGCCTTCATAAAAATATCTTGCAATTCTTATTATCTTTAACACCTTGCAGTATTACATATTTCAATTTGAATGTTACATTTAATTTTACAGTACCAGTATATCACCAAAAATTAACAGAATATTTAATACCAGCATCTATTTTAAATATGACCAGGAGATCAACTATCCTTAAGTTAGTTTTCCTCAATCCCTGCGGACATATGCCAGAAGTTCCTTAAAATACAACCACTTCATCCAACACTATTCCCAACTTTACAAATTCAATCATCATGTTGTGTACTATTTGACATATATCTTAAACAGTTATTGATATAACTAAACATCCTGTCTAAATAATTTTTAAGGAACAGAAACCCATATATAGCATTATAAGAGAATTACAAAATTTTCAGATTACCTGAAACAAAAAATTAACTAAGAAAATATCATAATGCAATTTTCACTTACTGAGAGAATTAGGAACATCCGTCCCTTTGTAAAAAAGACAGACAGAAACATTGAAATCTGTCTCATTTCCATGAAGTTGATTGATGTCAGTATGAATCGCTGTTTGAAAATATACAACAGGATGAGCCCGAAATAGAATCACATGTCCAGACTGGAAGGCGCCAACAGCAACATCTACAACATGAGACTCTTCATCACGGATGCTTCTCTTCCCTTCTACAATTACAAAACACAACAGAAACACTTACCAGAATACATATTCATATCAATGTCAGCTGCTCGAGCAATACTGATTCCAAATCCTCTCAGATTCAAATCTATATCCTGTCCCATAATTTTCTGAGTTTGTGTAAGACCCAAAGTACTGCCACTGTAGATGTAGATAGCTCCAACATTACCATTTTCATAAGGTGCACCCACTGCAATATCTGTTTATATACAGAATTAAAACAATTATATGAAACAAGTATTCACTTTATAGGCAATATCATTACAATAAAACATTTCATTGACTAACCAGCAAAACCATCCTTGTCCAAGTCTCCCAGTGCAACAACAGCGGTTCCAAATCGAGACCCCTGGTTCCTGCCATCTATCTTTTGTGCTTTACTAAACATTGTAGACTGAAAATTAATTCAAATCGAGAACACATGGTGAAGAACACAGGAGGGTATAATTAAAATGGATATTAGAGAAGTAAGGTGATTAAGTCGAGAAGAATGAGATGGGCGGGACATGTAGCACGCATGGATGGGACAAGAGGTGTGCACCGGGTACTGGTTGGGAAGCCTGAGGGGAAGAGACTGCTGGGGAGACCTAGACGTAGATGGGAGGATAATGTCAGGCGGGATCTATGGGAGATAGGAGTTGAAGGAGACTGGACTTTGTTGGCCCAGGACAGGGTCCGTTGTAGGGCTTTGGTTAATTCGGCGATGAACCTTCAGATTTGGTAAGCCATCTAGTTAGTTAGTTATTAAAGAAGTTATGTTTATCAACTCTGACTGGATTCATCTGGCACAGGACAGGGACCAGTGGCAGGCTCTTGTGAACACAGCAATTATATATTTATACCACTGCATGAACTTTGACCCTTTGCCATGCCATTTACTTTCACTCGATCCTGATGTTATCAGAGAAATTAATTTAAATGCACTTTATACACTGCATTTTATCATGATAAGAGTAGCAAGGGACACTTCGTTTCACTTTGTCACACATGGCAAAGGGGAAATTTGTAAATGAGACAGGAATACCAATACAATTAAACTGAAATGTTTTAGATTACAATTAATGATAAGGGACAAAAAAATAGTCTCAGTAACTGGGTATGAAAATCTTGTATCACCACAATCCTCATCACTAATCAGCAGTTTATCTTACCTGTGAATTCGCAAGAAAGAGATAAATACGACCTTCATCATGCGAAATGGTGTACAGATGTGCTCCAACTATCAAATCATCTAGACCATCTCCATTAATGTCTGCTACTGCCAGACTTCCCCCAAAAAACTCACCGCTCTTTTCACCAACCAAAATCTTGACTGCTCTGTTCAATACATCTGCTTCATTTTCATATATGTATACCTGCAAATGTAACAGAGTTAAAAAATCCAGAGTGTACATTTTATGACGTTTGTTTTTTTACACAGGCCTTCGAACTGGACAGATTATTTGTAGTTACCATGATGACATATGAATATTTTGAGAATTTGTAATTGGAAGGTTAGGAGTTCAACTGATTTCAAGCTGAGCTGCTGGTGACGTGCTGTCTCTTTATATCGTACCAGCTGCAGACAATATATTTACTGTCAGTTGTACAACATTCTATTCGGGAGTCTTTAATTTCATTTATTCTCTACTTTAATTTTTTTAAGGTTAATGGAATTTGAAAAAAATATCCTAGATGCCTCACCAGTGTTGCTGTTGATTCTTATCCGACCATAGCAAGCAACTAACGTTTTTACAACAAAATAAACTTACACTGCCTTTATTGTCTGTATCTTGAGGGCTACTTGCAATATAAAATCTCTTGCTATGAAAGAACTTTCCCGAGTTTACTTGATAACCTGTAACATAGGTATGAATGATAATTCAGTACTTCTTTCCTATGTCCTATTCTTAAAATGTAATATCAGTAGTGTTAATCATTAATATTAATTTTTAAATGTATCTGTACAATGAATTAAATATTCAGAAAATTAGTAAACTGTAATATATTTAAAATGTGCCAATATTTCCACTGTCACATAAGTATGATTCATTATTTCAATTTGTGTAGTGGCATCATTTGGAGCCCTACCATAAAGGTAAAGTCAGCCAAAGGTAGCATGTTTATGGCACACTACATTACCTTGAAACTGTATTTAAAGTAATCCACTATTTAGATTGACAATAAGATAAGATTGCTTGAATAATGTCAATGAGTTAAAATTCGTACAATACCTCTGCTTTTAGTATACGATACTCTTAACATAAGCAATACATAAGTGTACATGATGGGAAACAATATCTTACAACTTTTTTACAGAATCTGGTATTCTATTATGTGGTACACTTGAAAGATGGGAATGTGTCTGAGACATTACAAGAAAAAAAATATACCAAAGCAGGAAACATAATGCTTTAAATTAATTTCATTATTCCCTTCCTGTGTACCTTAGAAAATACAAAAAAAGTGGTGTTCTGAATGAACCTGTCTACACTACCTTTATACACCACTACTATTATTAAATCAATGAATGACTACATCCCAATAACTACTAACACTTCCATACACACATGTGCAACTAACCAAAATATTTTATCCCAAAAAACCGTTTTAGGTTTACAATACTTGGCTTAGCCAAACTCCAGTCCATTGCCTGAAAACCTGTATAACGAATGGACGTTCCTGTAACAAAGAATAAAACATTATTCACTATTCTGTAAGTAGACATCCATCTGGGGCTGCATTTTCTTTTTACTAGTGCTTCCAAACTGATTTAAGACACAAATGATAAATCTGGGATCTAAAATAAGCCTCAGTATTATTTAGTTTGTGGAAGATTAAGAAATTAAAAATTAAGTACAAAGATTTCAGAGGTTAAGGTTTAAAAATTTCATGGCAATGAGAACAAGATTAGTGTCATAACCTAGAAAATCATAATCCAAACTAACATGGACTATGAATACATTCAGTACACATTGTACCTTCTCTTCCACTGAACACACAGATTATACCATCATATCTGCCATTAATATTTCCAAAGGATTTACTACTGGTACAATACAGTATTTAAAAAACAGTTACTATACTAACCTTTCCAAAGATATACTCCAGGTGCACCAATCAGTATTTCTGACCTATTATGTGGCTGGAAAGAAAGACAACTGTGTTTATGGTCTCTGTGAGCCTATTTGGATAGTATATAAAAATATGAAGTATTTAAGAATTCTCTTGCAATTACTATATTGATTCTAAACCTATTAAACAACGCTATTTTGTTTAATTTGTAAAACTTTGAATAAGATAAAATGATGATAGTGAACTTTAAGTTGAAAGGGACTTGTAATAGAAATTCATGGTATAATGAAGTTATATCTCAGCATTCACATAGCCAAAGGAAAACCACAAAAAATTTCAGTCATGATAATCAAATCTCAATTTTTGATTTCAAACTGATATCTTCCTAGTACAGTTTTGGCATCAAACTCCTAACACCATGCCCTGCAGACAAGCTAACCTAACATTCCAAAACTTCTGGGACTATCCCATACTTTTCATGAATTGTAAACAAGGTTACTCCAGCTTCTGCCACATGTTATCCATTATCAGAAACATGTGAATCTCACATTTACAAACCTCAGGTGGAGGAATGTGAACAGATATCCCTGCTTGGCCCACTGCATAATTAGGTATATGCTGTCTGTTCACTGAAGTTGTATACTTATCTACAACAAAACAAACATGATACATAAGATTTCAATGTATTTGTCTTTAAAACAATGCAATATGTCAATCTAAACATAATTTTATAACAACTTCAGAAATATTAACTGAATTCTTGTATGCCATTTTATTCACCTTTATCAATCTATGTAACCTACAAATGAAGTTTCACATAAATGTTTTATTAATAACAAGTATTCTTCACAATAAGGCAATATGACACTTCATACATCAATGTTCATACTTTAACTCAATATACAGATCTAAATATTAAATGAATGTGTGAATTCTATTAATATGGTGAATAACACCAAACACAAGGCCAAATTATGCATTATTTTTACCAACAGTGTCACGATATAACTTTAAAGCAGTTTTCACAGTTGAGGATTTATGATTCTTCTCCCACCCATAGTGAAAGATCAGTAATGGCAGACAAACTGAAATTTTAATTTGTAGGGTCAACTTACAATGAATAAACTGATCTGTGATTGGATGACACCAAATTTGAGATTACCAAATCATGTGATTTTATGTATGAAAGTCACTGTGCCAAAACCTTTCATCTTTGCAAAATTCTAATGAGGCACTGATAAATAAATCTGAAAAACTGATTTGTTGTCAACCTCCAACATCCATGGTAACAGTGATAATTTTTTGACCAAATGCTTCAGTAGCTGTAGAAAGACTAGGAGATATTGCCTTTAAAAATTAATCTTATTTTCACTATAACATACTTTATTACCTGAATTAAGCAGAGGCAATAATTTGTAGGTACCCTTAGCAGTTGTACCATTCTGCTCTATTTTTGAACAGTAACATACACCAAGCATAAAGTCAACTGTATTCCGTTCGTATGTATTTCTCCACCGATGACCACACACCTGAAAACATTTAATGTGTATTAAATATATACTGCACCATAAAATATACCACATGGCCTTTTTCCTACAGTAATAAACACAATATAAAGCAAATTTCATCAATGTTATGGCATAATATGCTAGCCACCTACAGTATTCAGTCTCGTGACAAAAAAGTAATGGCACATATGATATTACCTTAGAAAAACATTTGATAACTACAAGAATATTACAGTATTAAAACAGAATTTACTTTTCTAAAACTATAAACATGTTCTGCTAATTTAAATTGTGCGCACTGTAAACCTTGATACATATTTGACTTCATGTAACACAATTGTCCAAAAATCTTGTTTACAAAATATATAAGTGTTTGAACTCACAACAATATTTCCTTGCTCTTCTTGAATATCCATTGCCCCTCCAATCCATGCCGCATTTTTTTGTTCTCGATATTTCAATTTACCCTTTCCATATTCCTTTTTATTTTCTGTGTGAAAATTAACATACCAAAATTAATTACCACTTTATCCATTGACATAAAAATAAGTCATCCTTTCAATAAAAAGAAGCAAATAAATTAACATGTATAAACTCTGGCTGAATATGGTAATAAATATTATGAAATTTGTCTGTGACAGCCCCTGTCCATCTGAGAAATTGCTACAGTGATATATTTTTGTAGGGTGTAAATAAAGGAGATTTAGCCTATTTGGACTTTGATAATGGGGAGTTCAAAGCAAAATTAGCCTTTATAATATAGCATTTACCTTTGAAGTATGGGGAAACAATGTCCCATGGTTGTTAAAAAACAAAACATACAAAAGATACATAAATAAATGCACCTCTCACACAGACTGGTGTATTTGCTACAATAATTACATGTTTTCCAATGAAACAGAGCAACTGGGATTATCAATTCATTGTCCAACTTACCTGAAGTATCAAACTTTAATGCATAGCATGACTCTGCAATAGGACATCTAAACACCACACCTGGTTCTATGACACCTGGATATAATTTGGTGTCATTACCACGTGGAGCACCAATCTGAATCCTTAACAAAAGGTATAAACTCACATGTCAATCTTGCTAGAAATCTACAATGGGAGTTTTAATGTATTTGCCTTGGAATTAAATTTGCAGCAAAAATCTGTACCAACTAATCATAATGTGATACATGCCACAAAATTACATACTTATTACAGTACAATTCAGAGCATAATTTAAGAATGCCAATTTATTATACAAACTGTGTTTTCACAGACTGGAGATACTAGCAGATTCAATCGTAACAAGTGACATTTTCTTCTAAATAACTTTCATATTTCATCATAACAGTAATCACCAAGACATGTGAAATTGTTAGAATCATCCTAAATCTGGTTCAGAATCCACAATAGGTCAATCATATTACTTCACAAAGGAAGAAGTGGAGGAAGAGGATAATTTCTTCAAGTTATCATACAAAGTAGATGGCACATCAGTACATTACTTAATCATATGACTTCTTTTTATTTGGCACTAAACGTTCTGGACACTGCAGTTCATCGAAAACAATGTTTGCCATTTCCAGCTGCTTTGACATAACAAATTAAATGCTAATAAAATTGCAATCCATCAAGAATGGGAAAAAAGACTCTTCATGCTCACAAATACTTTTTCTTTCACCTACGATAGATAATGAAGTCTCAAAATTTAGTTCAGCATTCCGGATTCCCAAACTTCTGAAGGCAAATGCTTTGCCAAGTATCAGAATATATGCATTTAATTTCCTCTGTAATTATTTACATAACTGTACTGTACTGCACAAACATTAAATAAATAATATAAATAAATCTGAAAATAACATAATAAATCAGCCATTCTTATGGTTAAATATTATTGAACACCATTTCATCTGCGAATGTGAAAGATCAAATCCAATGATGATGATTATAAATGGTGAGTAAAGAATTGAAAAGAAGTTACTCTGACCATAGATTTGAGGTTCTCATGGCAGTGAAAATATCAGTTGTGCTCTTCTGGTTTGCGACAGCATAGTCTTGTAGGTGGTTACCTACATTTCAATATAAAGTCTGATGTACACTGATTAATCACTGCAGCCATGTACCATTACCACAGATTACATAGAATAAATTCTTGCTGTCATTTCACCTCCTCCAAATCCTACAGGACAAATGATGGCACATGAATGCTAAAGCTACTACGCTCAAGTCATTTCCAAGCATTGCTGCAACTTACCAAGGCTTGGGTCCTGAATGAAGTAACACAGAGAAACCAAAATAGCTTCCTCTTCGTCCTACTCCCTTCAGCGGATCTTCATACACTATGGGGTGATTGATGTCTAAGTTAAAGCCATGGGAACAGGTCAAGAGAATACAGGTTAGTAGTAATGTAAACAACAAAAGCATGTTCCACTAATTAAAAGCAGTTTCTAGCTTTGCTTATAAGTAATAACAATATTCAATCTGTTTTAACAGAAATGCTGTTCTCATTTCACAGAGTATGACCTAATTAACTCAAAGACAATATTATCATCTAGTATAAACACTGGTTACTTAACATGAAATGTATATCTAATACTTTCATGTCTTGTGATATCTAAACAGGAAGAAGAAAGGAAGTCTATGTCAACCACCAAACAGGAAATTGCAACAAAAGGAATTCTCTCATACTGGATAAGGTGGAGGAAGTTAAAATATCAATGGATTCATTTTTAGAAGCTTCTAATGATCCTTTATAACATATATGACAACCACCCATACATGTATTTAAAAACAGTCAGTCTTTGTTAAGATAATTATGTAATCACTCTAACATTACTATTTAGATATATAACCTGTCTACAAAGAAAATTACACTGAATTTCAGCCAAGCTAGTACACTATATACATATACAAACATATTAATATTTGGTATATCAGTTCACTAGTCATTATATTACAACACATTTGGTGTGGAAATTTGCAATGTTTTGATTCAAGAGTACAATCTCAACAGCCATACAAAAATAGATAACTTTTCATCATCTTCTTAAGTGCAACTCACTGAAACATCTGCATGAGGAATATTACAAAGGCCACACTATACACTGTTTTTGCTACCATTCCTACAGCTTACAGTATAATGAAAGAATCATCTAGTAACTGATGTAAAAACACAAAATCCATCGTGCAATAAAAATATACATCTGACAAGCTTCAGGTAATTTAGATATTTTGCATGATAAAAGAAGAAAATTATTACAACTACAACAAGAAAAGCACATAACTTTTCATGGGAATCAGTATTTAGTACAAATAAGAATAAATATTACAAGATGCACGACTCCTTTCGTTTGAATAGATACAAAGTACCGCACTTATGAAGCTGTTATAAACTTCACATCATCATAAAGTACGCTGATGATTCTCAGTAACATCTTTATACAGCTGGTCTTTTTTGTGAGTGCAGGCTCAGAATAATCAAACACTCCTGTAAAGTCGGGATGCTCCTTAACGCACAAGTTCACTGCCGTACCATTCTATTTATTAAAAAACAAAATCAAATTTACATTTTGAAGTGTTGGCACAGACCTTGTTATCTGGATTGTAAGAGGATGTAATCAGAAAAACAGATCATTGTAGCTCCATATTTAGTAGTCTCATGTCTAGACAAGGAAGTTCAATTTAGATACTTTGCAAACTACTTGCAGCAATAACCAGCAAAGGAAACACCAAAAAGGAAGTACACACTCAAAAACAAACCCTCTTCCAATGAAGTCTTCTTGGGCAATGAGTCATGTGAGAAAGGAATTAATATCCAGCATCCTGAAGACTGTCTCAGTAGTTGACGAGGCAAGTGACATGACTACACTGCATCTAGCTGTCATGAAAGCTTCAAAACCCTGTGTAAGATTTGAAGTGCTCACAGCAGTAAACATGCTGATATTGGTCTTCTCGGTTGTAACACTCTGTCGACTTGTTGGTAGATACTAATGTTTCAGAGGAGCATATTGCCTCCATATTCAGAATAAACCCTTAGAATATTTTAACAAAATGATCTATTACCAGGAACAGGGACAGACTAGAGCAGGAGTTCCAGAACCCCAAGTCTGTAACAACTGAAAAGTATGGGAAGTACTCTCTGAGTCTTTCACAGTGACTAAGTATAATAAATTCTTCTCGGGCTACCAGCATCGTCAGGTGGCCAAATGCAGAAAAAACCAATGTTTCGAGAACCATCTGCATCCTCATCCTCTGGATACTGAACTTCAGTACTCTGATGACAAGGATAAAGATGGTTCTCGAAACGGTGTTTTCTGCATTCAACCAAATGACACGACTGGTAGTCCGAGAAGAATTCATTATAAAACAAGGGAAGTTTCACAAAATTAAAAAAAATATCAGAAAGACAACCCTTCAAATATTTCTTTAAACTTTACAATGTGAGAGGGTGAAACAATAGAGAATTCTAAATATTTTAAAAACCTATGAATACCGACAAACCCAAAATTAATGTAGTAGTAGTAACTTTTTAATCAATATTTTACTTAACAATTCAACACCCCTGTCATTCTAAATCCCAATATGTGGAGGCCCATAGAACATAAATCAGATACATGAATTAAGACATGCAGAAATTGAAACAGTAGGTCGCTAAACTCTGCGTCAGATTAACTGTGCATCATGTCTGCAATGTAGGATCTTGTCCATATCTCAACTGATGATCACAATTCATCACCAGTGTTGATATAACAGGCTGAATTAGACACATTTGATATTACAATATCTGCAAGCTAAAACAAATACTACATACTAATGATGATAAACAAAAATTATCAGATGTCTTGCGAGAAGTGTCGCAAATAAAACCGGAAGTACTCAATCAGCGCAGATCAGAAAATAAATAAAAATTTGGTCTTATACTAATACATTTAACTACACTGTAACTAGAATACAGCTTCTTTTGATGATTAGACTAAGCTTGTTTTCCAGTTAAAATAAGAACAAGCTATGAGGTGGTTGATACGAGCTTCAGTTAACAATAAAATGCCTACACCATGTCCACATACAAATTCCTCTCAGATTGTAAATTCTAAAACTCTATATGCATGTGTAGCTTCACCACATTCTGTATAATGGATAAATGGGAATTTAATGTGTTATATAATAAATCACAGTAAGACAGTTTTCAATACAGCACCAACACATCAAAGTGGGTACTTAAAAAGTATATTTACACCTTCCAATGTTACAATCAATTAACCTATCTTATCTGTGACGATGGCAACTCTGATCTTACATAAATATGATATGCTTCCAGAAATCAATCTTTCTAAACAAAAACAAAAAACAGCATTTTACTTACAGACTGGAAGATCAATGTAAGAATCTGGCTCGGGTTACCTTGACGGTAAATACGTACCTTGCTATTTATCTGTTCACTACTCACAGAAATTGCGCCCATACATTGTTACCAACCAAAACATACAATATTTATCTATAATGAAACACAAAAAATAAAAATCAGTGTGAAAAGGGGACAGATTTGCAGTAAGTAAATTGTAAGAATGTATCATACCTCAGAAATGCAATTCTTCTTTCAGGTGTATTGCTATCTTCAAATCATGTATAGAAACAGCCAATTGACTAGACTTTAATGTAGCTGCACAAATATATGCAATCTAATAATTCATTCAATCTACTGTCACAAGTAAAATTATACAAGATCATGCTCATTTGTTAATAATGCAGCAACAAACTGAAACTACTAACTATACCAGAAAAACAAAGATACACAGTAAATATACATGTGGAAATACTGGAAGTTTTGCATTATCCGCCACACATGCTCTAACTCATCATAAAATGGAAGACACAAAAGAAGTCATATTTACATCATAAGCAACAAGTTTCCTTTTTAACTACATTAATTTATAGACATAGGTCTGTAATGCATGTAGTTTGTTCAGTATGACCAGATAAACAGATGACAAACAACTTAGAAGCTTCTACGATGAAGAAATATCAGACTCACAGCATGTTTGCCAATATTGAGGTACTTGATGGTTAGTCAAAACTCTTCATATTAGCAGGATCTATGAATGCTTGGAAGAAATAATTGAACTGTATCACTATCAGAACAATGGTAACAACCCGCAGACACCAATATTCAGGCATTGCAGACAAAAATAGGCCCATTTATAAAGCGCAACTTAAAAACTACGAATTAATATAAGCAGTATACAAAGACAAAGTGTATGGGTATGGAGGAAATTTAGTGGGTCAATTAGTAACATTTTACAAGTGACATGACCAATCACTACGGTAAAACGAACAGCAAGTCTGGGAAGACTGCAAAGAGTACAAAATGACAAACTTCCTAAGACATATTCATTCATATTTGTACAAAAATGGTAATGAATAATCCTCACCCTAGTTCACATTCTTGCTACTTTATATTTCTCGACCAATACGTTTAAAACTCTATGAAATAAAACTAAATTGTTGTCTGCAGTTTGACCACACAAGATAACATACGCTACTGAAGGCTATGAATAAGTAAGCATCTATTATCTCATAATAGTATTACAAATTTAGTTAGAATCTGAATCGCCAATATGATTCCTGTAATTTCTACGGGCTCTGTCAAGCCGACTCTTGAATCGTTTAAAGATCATCCAGTCAGGGTCATCAGACCCATCATTATCAGTTGCCACAATGTGAGAACCGTTGGACTCCACGTGATGATTACCGCCACTGCTGCCAGGCCGAGGACTGAACGTAGAGCTTGACTCAAGACTGCCGGTACTGCTAGAGGGTGCCATGACAGTGCCACTGTCTGGAGTTTCCACGTCAAGTAGAGACTGCTTGATATTAGGGGTTGATGGATTCGGAAGGCTGGTTGAAATCACAGTTCCACTACCGTTAACATACTCATTGTTATTGTTATTACTGCCAGTACTATCACACTCATCTTTTGTTACACTCTTATTGTAATTAAAATTTCTAGCATATGATACTTTGAGCTTAGCTAAGGCCTCTGGATTTGTGGAATTAGGAACTTCACTGTGTTTGTTTCTCGGCAGAACTCTATGACTGAAATTTTCTTCATCATTATCAGACGAACTAGAAGATGTTTCTATCAGCGTCTTTTCATGGCCATCACACTTACGTTTCACATTCCATTTCCCAACAATATTATTTTTGACTGATTTGCTTGTACTGCTCGACTGCGCAGATTTGTCATGATATGAAGAATTTCTCCTCTCAGATCTGTTAGTTCTACACCACATAGAGTCACTACTGGTGTTTGAATCACTGTCCTCTACAACAGTCCCATTTTCAGACTCACTTTGCTTTCCTCTTCGTTTCCGTAATCTCTTTACCTTCTTTGTCAATTTTCTCTGGCCATTTTCATTTCCGCCATTTAGCTGTGGCTTAGAACCACTTTGCATTTCATCGCCACTTACTTCAGAAGTACCCACAGCATCTGTATCACTACTTTTTGCTTCTGAACTCTTGGCCTCATTCCATAACTTTCTTTTGGGAGGGGAAGGTTTCCAGCCTTCATCATCATCAGAACTCTCACTAAAAGCCAACATGAACTTCATCCTTCGTTTCCTATTATCACCGCTGGATTTTGTCTCGGATTTCTTTGAATTTTTTGATGTTGATGCACTTGTAGAACCATTCTGATATCCAGATATGTTTTCTTTCTTTACAACATCACTTAACCTTTTCTTTGCTTTGTCATTTACCACATCATATTCAGCATCCACAGTGTCTTGTTTATTTACTGTAACTTCTCGCCCGCTATTGCTACTATCAGTGCTGTGTCCAGAATCAAGCATCAACATTCTTGTTTTGTGCTTCTTATTTGCTGTCCTCAAAGTCTCTGATGTGTCATCACTCTGAGAGCGGGTCCGAGCCAAACGCATCAACTGAGCACGTTTTCTTGCAATTAATTGGGAGATTCGATTCTGTGTCTCCACTGGCTGGGGTCTTTCTGTGTCTGCACTCTGATCAGGTGCTACAAGATAAAATAGTGACAATCATTAATTAGATTAGGGTAAATAAGAAGATTTCTGTCTTCTGGGTTGTTGCGCTGTGTAGATTGGTCAATGTTAACCAACGTTTCAGAGGTCATACTGCCTCCGTCATCAGGGCGATGAATATTCATCTGTAACATTGGTTAACATCGACCAGACTACACAGCGCAACAACCCAGAAGACAGAAATCTTCATACTCACTGCTGTGAAAACCTCCAATCTTACATTGTATTTTCATATTTCCCACACGAATAAAGCATGCTGCGCACACTTACCATTATTAACTTGTCCTTCTAATGCTTCCAGATATGCTGCAGCCAGGGCTTGCATTTCAATAATCTGAGAATCTAAGAACCACAATAAAAACATAATGTCAAATTACTTCAAAGGTTTACAGTTTAAAAACTGCAAAAGATCTTGACAAAAAACATTTACTCTTTTACCTGAATGCGCAGACTCTGAATCGGAGGAAGGTGACACTAAAGCATCCTGAAAAGTCTCTGCATAACCAGTAGCAGAAACCTCAGAACTCACACTTCCTTCCGAACTCCAGCCTTCAATTTCACGTTGAACCAAGGAATCAAAGAAGGCCATCATGCGAGGATCCTCTTTTGTAGACTGGTGACTGTAGTCATGAGACATGAACTGAAATAATATACACAGACTTCCTAAGAACATGTTTTTACAGTATTGCAAAAATTAATGGTCTCCAAGTAAAATATTTTTCTGTCTTCCTCCTTCTAAGGGGCTTGTGGAAACAATCATATTGAAATGATGATGAACTATGAAGTAAGGATAAATATGGAAATAGAAAAACAAATTTGGTTGATTGTTTCATTTTATGAACATTTTTATCATAATATGGGAATTTTAAACACGTATCTAATAATCAACAGCTGATGCAAGAGTCTGGAAAATTACCTGGCCACTCCTGAGCACCAAACTTAGGTAATCTTCATGGGTGAAAACTTTCCTCTGTTTATCAGTTGGTTCATTTTCATACAAAAGACTTCCCGTTGATTCTGGCAGTGGGAATGGACTCCAAAACTGAATAACATACAAAAACATGATAAGGCTCAAGTGCAGAAAAATACTACATAGTTGACATAACAGCAGCCATACTTCATTTACCTTAATTAGTTTTTCCACTCCTGAAGATGCAATTATGTAGTTTGAGGGGTTGAAGCGTACTTGATTGACAATTGATCTATGTCCTTTAAGTATCATATGTGCCGAATCAATCCACTGAGCTGAAAAGTATAAAAAGTATATTAGTTTCCCCATTCAGACTTCCAATGTATCTTTCAACTGCAAAACACTGATTAGTAAAATTGTATCAGTAACAACCAACCTTTACTTTCTGATGGAGGTATTCGCCAGACATACAGATTAAAATCATCAGAGCCAGACAACACATACTGATCATCTTCTCCAGCAAAGCAGCAGCTCTTCATGGTACATGAATTGTAATACCCAGCATGATCAAACTGACAGACGTGTGAAGGAGAATGTACGGCATACAGCACGGGCGGCAGACGGCGGCGAAGAGCAAGGATCTGAGTACCACGCTGATTGAAACGGACACTCATGCAGCTCTGAGAAGCATTCTGGCCACCATAGCGCATTACAACCCTGATCAAAAAAATTTGTTCTTTTCAACTCCACAAAATGCCATAATACAGACCCAATTATACTAACAGATAAAAAATGTCATGTAAAAGCTCGTAGGTGTGCATGCCATTATGGTTCTTCTTCTGTTCTTTATTATGCCGTCTCTTTTACAGGAGGTTGGCGACATTAAGAACAGGATTCTTCCATCCTTTTCTCGGACTGGGACCTGTTCATATGTTTTTCAGGCAGGTGATACAGAAGTGGTTTGCCGTTGCCTTCTTCTGTGTGTATGGAGTATGGAGTGCCACGGAGAAACCGGGGAAGCCCCAGAGGAAAACTCAGTGTTGCCTAGACCACGGCCTTGCCCAACACAAGTTATAAATTCGGGCACCGCCAGGAATCGAACCCGGGACCGGATTACAAGGCCAGCGTTCTTAACCGCTAGACCACCGTGGCAGTGCCATTATGGTTACCACCAGGAAATGTCCTTATATTTCTGTCACACAAAAAAACCTAGTGCTGATCATTAATAATTTATTTATAAAAGTACTATTAATGTAAGCAGGTTTCTACATGTTTCGGCCATTCATGGCCATCCTCACATACTCAAACTCAAAATATTAATAAGAAGCACAATACTCACTGGAGAGGTTTCCTCACATCCCACAGACCAACTCCTTCCTTAGAATTGGCTGTTGTGAGTATTCTGGATTCCACAGGATTGAACATAACTGCATGAAATGCTGAGGTATAATTGGCAAGGCAAAATGGTTCTGCAAAATAAAACAGCAAAATAAAAATGGGTCCTGCCAAGAAAGATGAATGAATCCATATGTTATATATAAACAATTGTTGGGATTTCATTTAAACTCTTTTACCTAGACGGATATTCAATGTTCAACACCGGCATTTCTATTTTTTTTAGTTTATTTAATAGCTGTAACAATGATAATATTTAATGTGAGGTGATAACTAATTATGAATTATAATGAATGTGGCAGGATATGACCACGGCAATGCCCACCTGAAGAACTGATAAAACTGCAGAACCAATTTCACAGCCTATATTTCAATTCATACATTATTGTCATTCAACTAATACAATAAAACATCAGAAACATAAGTCTAGAGACCAATTTATGATAAGGGACAACTACCTGATGCAGGCCCTTTCTTGAAAATGAAATAATTCAGCAAGTCAAGAATATTCCTCATGTAATACAATCTGAACGTATATTACCACATTCACAAAAGCCCATCAGTGAACCTTATCCAGAGCCAGTTCAATCTAGTCCCCAAATTTAAACTCTATTACTCAAAGAATCATTCTGATATAACTTATGGCTCTGTATCCCATGTGGCCCTTTCCCTTGACGGTAACGATAAAAAATTAATTTAACCCTTTGAATCGAAGGCTTGTCTAAATAATAACTCAGTATGTACCGCAAACAAAACATAATGTGTCTACACTGCAAAGATAAATTGGTTAATGCTGTTTTTAAGGAAATAATCATTGACTACAATAAGGATCATATAAAAACAATAAACAAAATGAACAGAATTATTGACTATTAAAGCAGATCGGGCATAATGTTACCACTAGGCTTTAAAGGGTTATAATAAAATTACAATAGAAGAAAATACAACATTTCACTGACACTACCGATTTTGGTGAACTATTGCTAAATGTGTATAAACACATTTTAAACCAAAATTCTGTAATGCATGCCATCATGCCACGACACACAACACACCGTTTGAGAAACACTATTCTAGGCATCTACACAATAGAAGACACACCTTTCTTTTAAATATTAGATACATCTCTTTTTAAAGTTTAAGAATTGCAATGTTGATAGTTACGATGGAAAACTCGGCAGCTTTAGTTAAGAACAAAAACACTTATTTTAAAGACTAATCACAATTTTGTTATCACAAGTTCTGCCTGTGACATTATAATGGCATTATGAAATTTTATGTCCAGTCAACAACTTAAAATTTACAGTACACAGAAACATTGTAACAGATTATCCTTATACCCACTACCAAATTCTTACCTTGCTGCACAGAATTCAGACTGACTATACACTTACATAACGTCCCGCGCCATAGCCGCGCGGTCTGAGGCATCATGCTTCGGACCGGCGATACAGAATGTGCACTGGTTCGAGTCTCGGGGGAAAAGAAATTTTCTCATGAGCTTTCGACCGGTGTATGGGACCGGTGCCAACCCAGCATCGTGAGGAAATTGGGGAGCTACAATGAGTAGCGTAATCCGGTCAGGAAAGCTAGCAATGGCTGGGGGTTCGTTGTGCTGACCACACATCACCCTATATCTGGTTGGATGATCGTTCACCTCTGCTTAGGCATGTGAACGTGAGGCCAGCAGTCAAGCTAGTCGGCTCTCTGGAGATGTTACGCCACGGATTTTTTATACACTTACATAACATTACAATATACAGAATACAACTATTTCAAGCAATTTACAAACCTGTGACAACAATTTCAGTAAAACCTACCTGTGCTTGGGGGTTCACGAATGTCATAAATGAGGACTCTTCCATCATCACAGGCACTAGCAAATACATTATCATTTATTGGATCTATTGAAATCCCGTAAACTGGCTGTTCATGCAAAAAATAGTCAAGAGGATCTCCACTGCAAAAAGGAAATAAGAGGTTCTAATTATTTTATTAGGGAGCAGAGACACAGAATCACACAAAGATATGCATATATACTAATACAACATAAGCCTGTATTTCCTTATAAATTAAGCAATGTAATCTCAAACTCCAATAACACTACATATAATATACAATAACTGAACATATAGCTCTTACTAGTTATTGTTGACAAATTTTGAAGTGAATTACTTGGCCCAAAAACAGTCAAATGTGCACTAAAACCTTCACACTGCAAGATTGTGGGAACCCAAAAAAACTATGTTAAATGGGAAGTCGGGTATTTACAAAAAATTTCATGCACACTGTATTTTATCTTGTTAGGACTCAGTATTTGTTTGGAATGTAATAGTCTGTAGTTTATGCTGAATTACGTATTGAAGAGAAAAACTATTAACTTATGCATAATAAACTTACGTTTTTGCATCATGAACAATCACTTGATCATCATTGCCTGCTGAAAACACTTTACTATTTGTACTGTCAAATCCAAGGCAGAATATGTTACTAATGTGTTGTGCACGCATAGCAGCAGGCTTACCAACACCATGAACTGCCTGTTCAACATTCCATATCAACACTCGTCTGTCATCCCCACCTACAACAAGCAAGGACTCACCTTTTTGTCAAAATATTTCAAAAATTTGCTTTCCTGCAAGCATGGCTCATGAAATATTAATTTATACTAAGTGTGGCTATAATAGTGATAAGTTCATAATTAACACTGCTCTTATTCAGTAATACCATTTTAAATTATATAAATTTTATATTGATATAATAAGATTACAACAATGTCAACATTAATAAAATGTAAAAGTAAATTAACAATACCAAATGAGAGATGGGTATTAACTGGTTTCATATTCAATATTTATACACTGTATTTTCATGCACTATAATTCTACTATTTTATCTTTGGCACCCAAAAAGAAGGGCTTAAGTCAATGCAAATTACATTCAACTTAAGTTCTTCTTAATAATCAACAAAGACATATATCCTGTTATTTGACACTGGATAATTTTAATTTTACTGCAGGCTTCAAGGCCATGCAGGAAAAATATTTGCAAGAAAATAGCCTTTAATATTTTTAATATAACAATGACACACCATACAGAACCATACCTAATTCTGATGATGGTTAAATAATTACACATTGTTACTGACCAACATCTAATATATGGTAGGCTACAATCTAGTGGTACTTGAAAATAAACTGTGATAAGTTCTATATTACCTAATAGTTTAGTTCAAAGAAATAAATTTATTTTGCAATGTGGCTGATATAATATTCTGATAGAAAGTAATGTAATTAGTCTAATTTATTATTCACTTATTTTTCCAGCAAACAATAAAATTATAATTACATATCAGTTTTTGCATATACTAAATGTGTTACATGTCTACCCCTGCATCTAATCATCACTATATGACTGCATGGAGGTGAAGTTCCATATATTATTGACCTGAGCACCAAATGGTGATGTGTGGTCACCTTCACACTCAAGTCACTTCATCCCCAGGGTAACAATTCCAGATACCCATTTGACAGAAGACCAAGGGGCCCCCTATCCCTACAAGAAATAAAACCCCAGCCACCCATCCCTCAACCAGTCACTGAGATATTATGGTACACTTCCTACAGAGCAAATTATTTATTAGAAAGAGCTTTTTTAATGAATAGTAAATCCTGTATTTAAAATATATACACATACAAATTAAACTTCTTCTGCCTCTCTGCTATACAGAAACATAAAAACTGAACAGTAATTGTACTTGCTTTGTATCAGTATAAAACTTGGTCTCACACTGTATGAAGAGAATAAAATATAATACAATAACACAGAACATCTGCAAATAAAATATTGAGGAGAATACTGGCCACAGAGGAAGTGATAGGAGACTTGAGAAAATTACATAAAAGGAGCTTCATAACATGTACCAAATATTATTACAATCGTCAAATCATGATGAAATTTTTGGGGTGCACAGAATACCTTGGAGAGACAGAGAGAACACATAATTATGGTCAGAAAACATGTAACAAAGGGAACACCTAAAACTCCTTGGCATAGATTGGAGGATAATATTAACATGGATCTTATAGATATAGAATGGGAAACATCAAACTGCATTCATCTAGCTCAGGACTCAGGACAGTATCGATACATTGGGTTCCAGAAAGGGCAATGAATATCTTGACTATCTAAGCAAACATCAGCATTGCAGCACATAGTTAGTTAATTAGATATACATATAAAAAACAATGAAAGAAGGTCTCTGATGCTCTGTAAAAAAGTATTAAGAAAAATGTAATTCCTACTGACTTGCACCCTAGCACATGTATGGCACTTGTAGACTACCACTGATTGGTTCTGAAACATTCATGTGAATTCTTACAAATGATGGAATTTTAATACTGCTTGATATCCATATCTATCAGTATATTACAACTTAACATTATTATGCCCACATACACCTGTTGCTCAATCTGAGCTGTATTTAGTTACTAGACGTAACAAACCATTCAAACTCACCCAACCTCTCCTTAATCGTTCACTGAATTTGGGTTTTACTTATGGTTATTAGACACAACATAAACCACTCTAATACAACAAATATAACTAGTTTTGTGGATGAACCCAAATATTCTGAAGACTAAAATTAATTTCAGTGTAATACTTTATATTGCAAGAAAAACACAATTACACCAATAAAATCTCTAATAATGTTAAAAAATATATGATTATAATTCCCAATCACTCCTCTTGTCTAACAGCTATAGGATCTACCTTATTCATGTAATGCCTTTAAAAAAAATAAATGTATCCCATCAGCACTACTCAATACAATACCCCACAATAATATAAAACAACAGAAAATTTGTCAATGAAACGTCTAAATAAATATCACTCTGAACTTGGAATTCAAAAAGCACCCCTCAAAACAAAATCACATTATAATATGACTCTTAGCTAAATGGGGGTGAGGAGGAGAAAAATTACTGGCAAAACTCGTAACTTATTCCAAAAAAAAAATAACACATCAGCACGCTGACACTACATAAAAATAATCTAATTATCTGCTAGAAACTTAAACTATTATCGCCTACACATTATGTTTCACAATCTCACCGGATGCTAGAAGCTCCCCTTTATTGGAAAACTCGATGGCGTTTACACAACCATAATGTGCTAGTAGATCCTTCCTATATAAATTACGCGCTGAATATAGTCTTTCTCGTAACAACTGCTTATTAATATTAAGTCTGTCGTTATACTGCCTCTTAACCAGATATCCTAACGGATTCGCTGGAGAAGGACTGGCCATGGCAAAATAACTTATTTGTAATAACTTATCTGCACCACTATAGCTCGTCCTCCCTTTCACGACTACTTTCAATCAGCTGCAAAGAACTACTTCGTTTGATTGCAAATTCATCTGCAAATGTAACCCCAGGTATTCCTATGCCTAACGCCAAGTACTGTCACTTCAAGGCGGTCGCACACTGAAACAATGAAAGCGTTTTATATACCATGACAACCTCCGTCGTTATCAATAAACTTCATAAATGCACACGATCTTTCACGTGACCCAAAACATGGATGAAGTACGAATGAATCTCAAGAAAATAAAATTAGAGAAGTCAATCCAAACAGTTGCTTTTCAATTAAAATAATTTTGTCTTTAGCACATTTGTACACTCTTAAACCACACTTCTTATTACGCCGTGGGAAGACATATTATCACATGAATTTCAGTGGTACATGCATCGAGGTAATTAATTAAACACAGAGCCCTTAAATGTTTTCCACTGAGGGCTCAAAATTTTAGTATTGTTTCAAATTTCAAAGTGCTTTTGTTTGTTCTAGTCCTTATTCATTGCGTTTCTTGTCACGTTCGTATTACTAAATGTAGGAAGTTAAAAAATTACAGTGGAACCACGGTTCCGGAGAATTTGATGTAAATACGTCTCTGTATTTAAATTACATTTACGTCTCTGTAATTTAATGTAAAGTAATGTAATGTAATGTAATGTTATCTTCAATGTCATCCATCTTGTTACGAAAGCGGATTGTTGACGGCAGTAATGTAACACAACAATTCCGAGTAAACAGATGACGTTTCCTAGGTAACATACCAATGCACGCAAGCTGACCATTGTTGTCGGTCCATATTTACACATTGTTGTCGATTTGTTGATACGGATCTTACACATTTTTTGTCACTTTTTCGTAACACTTTTTTGCGGAATGACCCTTCCATATAGACGTATTTACGTCAAAAAGTGTTGGTTCGGAATTGTTATCCATACTAAATTTCATGAAAATCCTTACAGCCACTATCTAGTTATTAAATAAGTACAAATGGTTATAGATGACGAAGAGATCATGTTGGGTTCAGTTAGACTAGGAAGAGTCAGGTTAGTGATGTGCAAGCGCAGAGGATCATCAAATGGTCACTTGTGGCATAATGTGGATACAACATTTTGTGAATTTCTGTCCAGTCATTTTCCAGTTCTTAAATACGCAGTCTGATAACAGTTGAGAAGAGGCTTGGTTAATTTTGGTTGGGTTTAGGTTATGTTGTATTTGGTTATGTTACGTTGGTATTGCGCTTGCGCAGAGGACCATGGGTAATAGCGTCAAAACCATTTCACCTAACAATGGAACAGTCATGGTTGTGTTATTGAGTTTGTGAGGAAAACATTTAACTTCATTCCGTTGTCGTTTTGTTCAATGCTAAGATTATCACGCCAATCTAATTATTAAAGTTTGATCTTTATGTACATGTCATGCAGCATGCCCGAGCGTATCACTTTGAGTACGACCACCCTACCATGCATTTAATTTATATGTAATCATAGTAGATGGCAGCAATTTCCAACGATTGAAATCCATGTCAACCTTCATGTTTACTCTATGAAACTGTATGTGGTCAACAACATTATTTAAATTTTCTATCTGCAAAACTTAAAATTTGTAAAATATAATCCATATATGCCAGTGGTTTAAGTATCTCGTTCTTATTTAGTGTGACTAGAAATTACTTTGGTTCCATTCATTTATTAGCTCCGATTTGTGGTATTATCAGCGTGATTGTGTTGGTAAAATGACACATATCACCGACATGTTGGTAACAATATAGTTGAAGTAGCCAATGAAAATCAAGTTACAACCGGTGCTGAATTTTAAATGCTGGCTTAAAGTTTTGTCTGCTGGACTCTTCGTATTAACATTATAGTTTTATGCTGTAATTTAATTAGCTGGGATGAGTAAAGATAGGGCGGTGTAAGTGTCTAAAGATGTGTAAATTAGGCTAAGTATACGATATTTATCTGTATATAAAATTAATAAAACTTTGTGTTACTATGTATCGTTCCAGTTTTAGTATATGATGGAACGATACATAGTAACACAAAATACAAACTTCACGATTTAAAATTGGAAGTCTCAGTTCAGAATACGTACTAAAGACGTTCATGTATAGTCTTTATTTGAGGCAATTTGTTACAAGAAAGAAGCAAGGTGTATCCACATCGAGCTTTAATGTAGTGGTGTAGATGACCTTGGGGGGGGGGGTGAAAGTCCCTTGCATTTCTTCCCTTCAGTTTTTCTAGCATTGGTCGCCGTAATTGTCAACGTTCGATAACTATTGGGAATTCCAAGATTAGTCATCATAATTGTCGATAACTGTTGGCAAATTGATATTAAATATGTGCATCAGTATCAGGATTTTGATTGTGTTCACATCTGTATTTTCCAACCTATATCTTATGTAAAATGTCCCATCCTTAATTGCTTTACTTAAAATATTAGGTAATCAGTATTGTTTCTATACAGTTACTTCTATTATATGCATATATCTTAATCATAGACTGCTCATAACCTTATGAAATCTTTTTTCAGTTTATCCACTCAGTTATCACAAGGAGACAAAGGCAGCAGGGGCAGTTCACAGACATTTTCAGTAAGTGTTAACACAAAACTAGTTAACATAATTAACAATATGACCACAGAGTCTGTATGTTTTAGAGACACTCAAGTCCCTGTTTTATTACAAACGAAGACAAATTTGAGATTACTGAAACAACTATGAAAGGGTATGAACAAAATTCAGCACAGTTTTTTTAATGATTGGCAAACCTATGTATAATTTAATTAAAATTGGTACTAGTCTGTTTGAAAATGGAATGTTTATGCTGTTTTGGCAAAGAATTATCAATTATTCTTCTCTTTGTATTCTCCTGTTCTTTACTCCTCCAGAATTTCTGGGTCTTCCTGAGCTACAGTTCAGATGTTTAGTTACTGTATGTGTCTTCGCATACATTATATTGTTTTCACTTTGTAGATTTTGAAGCCTCCAAAACATCGCGGACCATTACAAGAGTTGGATTTCAGATTAAACACTGATGAGGATGCAACCTCTTCTAGTCAGTCATACAATAAGAGAGTCAGCTTTCATAGATCTGTACAGACCAAGTGAGTATACACATCACCTTATAACTGAGCCATTATGATTTTCAATTTAGTAACCCATTTCTGTACCACATAATTTCCTCTTCCATCAGAGTCACTTGAAAAGATCATATCTTCCTCACCATTTATTACATTCTGAAGAGGAATAGATGATGTAATCTACTGACCACATATAATTCTGTGCTTTTAACAAATCACATTTCATTCATTTGTGAACCTCTTTGTCCTACTTCTTTCTCCACCCCACCTTAATATTTTGTAATTCAATATGAGTATATGTTACAATTCCAGTTTCTCCCCTTGTTAAAATAGGATTTTGAGACAAGTTTTAATTCATAATGAAATTAACATTTCATGTTAGTTTGCTGCAAACTTTTTTAAAGTGAAAGTTAGTATTTTTCTGAATATTCTGTCTTCTACACTGTGTAGTCTGATAGTTTACCAACGTTTCAGAGGTCCTTGCTGCCGCCGTCATCATGGTGCCTCACCCATCTTTGCACTCACTGCCGTGAGAACCTCAAATCTTACTTAATATTTTTCTGGACATGCTACACTACTGCACTTAATCAAATGTTTGTTATTACACAGGGAGTTCCATGTGGAAGAGGCTGTGACAAATTGGGGGTTGACTTATGAGGAGACTTTTAAGAGTTCTTCTGATTCATCTCATCAGACTGACAGTAGCAGGTAAAAAATTGTGCTGTCGCTGTGTAACTGAATGTTGATACGTTGAATACCGGCAGGATGCAGTTTCTGCTATAGTAAAACCTGCCCATAAGAAATGCCATTAGAAAACTGTCAAATTCTAAAGAAATACTCAGTACTAAGATTTCCGTCTTCTGGGTTGTTGCGCTGTGTAGTCTGGTCGATGTTAACCAACGTTTCAGAGGTCAGTATATGCAGAAATATTGCAGGTATCATAATAAATACTGTTTGCTGTGTACACATATGGTTACATTTTCATGATTTTCTTTTTCCTCCTAATTTTTGTCTTATTACAATTAACTCAGATATGACTAAGTTATTTCAGTGTTTTCTTAACGTCATCCTTTAATAGTCTGATTACACTGCGATCTAATTTTGTGTTTCAGTTGTCCATCTGGCAGTAAAGTTACTATTTTTGATGGTCAACTAAACAGCCACAACCTAAAAACACCAATCCCTCCGAACTCGGATACAATAAGAGATGTCTTACGAGAAAGAGAAGGAATGGATCACTGTGAGAATAATCTCAGATTTCATGCAATCAACACTGATGATGGTGACAGTGATGATGAAAATTGTCTCCCTCTGATGCACATCTTTAATCAGTCAAATTATATGGACTTTACCAAACCACTTGATGTTAATCTGAATTTAAATCAAAACAGTTTGTTTGATGATAACAACATTGGACTGACAGAACCTTTGAAATACCATATTGGCCTCAATCAAAAATGCAATTTTGGATTATCTACAGTTCTTGATCAGGAACTGAAAACAACAGAAGAAATATGTACAAAGTTAGGAGGAAAATTGCTTGATACACATTCTGAATTCCAAGACTATACAAAATCACAAAATAAGGCAAAGGAAGGTTTCAGAGGTTTTGTTGGTAACAAGAGTGCAAGCATTGCAGAATCAGATTGTTCAGTGAAGGGATCTGATGAAAGGAGTGTTTATTTGTCTGTACCAAATGATATCTGCAATAGAAAAGTATTTTTCAACAAGTTTCCTACTACACACTCAAAGGAAATTTCAAATATTGATGGAGAATGTTGTATTTATTTCCCAAACACAGGAATACCCACTCAAATAAATGAGAGTGACATGAGCTTTACGCAAGTGGTTTCATGTAACCAAAATAAGTATGAATTGGATAACAATGGTCCAACCTTTCAGCCATCCCCAGATTGTGCCATTAATTTAGATGAATATGAAAATTCTGCACTTAATCAAAGCATGGAATTAACTAAAACTCTTCGAGAAATTAAATTCTTCAACAATATGGAAATGTTCAAATCAGATCTACCATATGACAAAATACAAGAAACTGGGAAGACAGTTATTCGTGCTAGTGAATTTGGTACCTCAGATTTCCAAAGCTTCAATAAAATAAAAGACTCTGGCAAAAGTCAAATGATGGATGTTTCCAGTTTGTTAACACACGGTTGCATCCAGGGCTCAGGAATCACGAACAGCGCGATTCCGAACAGAGTGTGCTTGCACAACACTAATGACGGAAATGTCCAAAACATGGACTCGGCTAAATTTCTTGGGAATCCTGTACTGATATACAGAACAGAAACTGATGAAATGGAACTCACATGTGAAAGAACACAGACCTCCAACCCAATAGAAGTAACTAATCACAATGATATGGAACTGACAAAGGAAATTAAAAGGAAAGAAATGTGTAATCCTGGAAATATGAACAAGTATGTCAGTGACACAGCACTAACAAGTGAAAGCAGACAGAAGGATATGTCCAGGCCAATGGACGTGTCCATACATAGTGATAGTGATAGTGACATGGAGTTAACAAATGGAATAGAAACATGTAATCGTGGAGAAGTGAACAAATATATCACTGACATGGAACTAACAAGTGAAAGCAGAAAGAAGGAAATGTCCAGGCCAGTGGAGGTGTCCAGACATACTGGCAATGATAGTGACATGGAATTCACAAATGTAAAAGAATGTACAGAAACATGTAATCGCGGAGATGTGAACAAATATGTCGAAGACATGGAATTAACAAGTGAAAGCAGACAGAAGGAAATGTCCAGGCCTGTGGAGGTGTCCAGATATACTGGCAATGATAGTGACATGGAATTCACAAATGTAAAAGAATGTACAGAAACATGTAATCGCGGAGATGTGAACAAATATGTCGAAGACATGGAATTAACAAGTGAAAGCAGACAGAAGGAAATGTCCAGGCCTGTGGAGGTGTCCAGATATACTGGCAATGATAGTGACATGGAATTCACAAATGTAAAAGAATGTACAGAAACATGTAATCGCGGAGATGTGAACAAATATGTCGAAGACATGGAATTAACAAGTGAAAGCAGACAGAAGGAAATGTCCAGGCCTGTGGAGGTGTCAAGCCATATTCCTAACACCACTGATATGGAGTTAACTAGCGGAATAAAGCGGATTGAAACATCTCATCCAGGAGATGTCAACAGACATATGAATATCATGGAAGTAAGAAGTGAAAGCAGAAAGAAGGAAATGTCCAGGCCAGTGGAGGTGTCAAGCCATATTCCTAACACCACTGATATGGAGTTAACTAGCGGAATAAAGCGGATTGAAACATCTCATCCAGGAGATGTTAACAAATATATGAATATCATGGAACTAACAAGTGAAAGCAGACAGAAGGAAATGTCCAGGCCAGTGGAGGTGTCAAGCCATATTCCTAACACCACTGATATGGAGTTAACTAGCGGAATAAAGCGGATTGAAACATCTCATCCAGGAGATGTCAACAGACATATGAATATCATGGAAGTAAGAAGTGAAAGCAGAAAGAAGGAAATGTCCAGGCCAGTGGAGGTGTCCAGACATACTGGCAATGATAGTGACATGGAATTCACAAATGTAAAAGAATGGACTGAAACATCTCATCCAGGATATGTCAACAAATGTATCACTGACATGGAACTAACAAGTGAAAGCAGAAAGAAGGAAATGTCCAGGCCTGTGGAGGTGTCAAGCCATATTCTTACCACCACTGATATGGAAATAACTAGCGGAATAAAGCGGACTGAAACATCTCATCCAGGAGATGTCAACAAATGTATCACTGACATGGAACTAACAAGTGAAAGCAGAAAGAAGGAAATGTCCAGGCCTGTGGAGGTGTCAAGCCATATTCTTACCACCACTGATATGGAAATAACTAGCGGAATAAAGCGGACTGAAACATCTCATCCAGGAGATGTCAACAAATGTATCACTGACATGGAACTAACAAGTGAAAGCAGAAAGAAGGAAATGTCCAGGCCTGTGGAGGTGTCAAGCCATATTCTTACCACCACTGATATGGAAATAACTAGCGGAATAAAGCGGACTGAAACATCTCATCCAGGAGATGTCAACAAATGTATCACTGACATGGAACTAACAAGTGAAAGCAGAAAGAAGGAAATGTCCAGGCCTGTGGAGGTGTCAAGCCATATTCTTACCACCACTGATATGGAAATAACTAGCGGAATAAAGCGGACTGAAACATCTCATCCAGGAGATGTCAACAAATGTATCACTGACATGGAACTAACAAGTGAAAGCAGAAAGAAGGAAATGTCCAGGCCTGTGGAGGTGTCAAGCCATATTCTTACCACCACTGATATGGAAATAACTAGCGGAATAAAGCGGACTGAAACATCTCATCCAGGAGATGTCAACAAATGTATCACTGACATGGAACTAACAAGTGAAAGCAGAAAGAAGGAAATGTCCAGGCCTGTGGAGGTGTCAAGCCATATTCTTACCACCACTGATATGGAAATAACTAGCGGAATAAAGCGGACTGAAACATCTCATCCAGGAGATGTCAACAAATGTATCACTGACATGGAACTAACAAGTGAAAGCAGAAAGAAGGAAATGTCCAGGCCTGTGGAGGTGTCAAGCCATATTCTTACCACCACTGATATGGAAATAACTAGCGGAATAAAGCGGACTGAAACATCTCATCCAGGAGATGTCAACAAATGTATCACTGACATGGAACTAACAAGTGAAAGCAGAAAGAAGGAAATGTCCAGGCCTGTGGAGGTGTCAAGCCATATTCTTACCACCACTGATATGGAAATAACTAGCGGAATAAAGCGGACTGAAACATCTCATCCAGGAGATGTCAACAAATGTATCACTGACATGGAACTAACAAGTGAAAGCAGAAAGAAGGAAATGTCCAGGCCTGTGGAGGTGTCAAGCCATATTCTTACCACCACTGATATGGAAATAACTAGCGGAATAAAGCGGACTGAAACATCTCATCCAGGAGATGTCAACAAATGTATCACTGACATGGAACTAACAAGTGAAAGCAGAAAGAAGGAAATGTCCAGGCCTGTGGAGGTGTCAAGCCATATTCTTACCACCACTGATATGGAAATAACTAGCGGAATAAAGCGGACTGAAACATCTCATCCAGGAGATGTCAACAAATGTATCACTGACATGGAACTAACAAGTGAAAGCAGAAAGAAGGAAATGTCCAGGCCTGTGGAGGTGTCAAGCCATATTCTTACCACCACTGATATGGAAATAACTAGCGGAATAAAGCGGACTGAAACATCTCATCCAGGAGATGTCAACAAACGTATCAATACCATGGAACTAACAAGTGAAAATAGGCAGAATCAAATGCCTGCTGAGTTTACTACTAGAAATATGGGCAACTTAGAATTTATAAATGAAGTAAGAGACAGGACATTCATTAATCCATCAACAGTAACTAATTTGTCTACCAGAGATATTACAGACATGAAATTACTTAAAGTAAATGAAAAGGGAATATATGCTCAGTCTGATGAGTTCAATGAATTTGCCAGCTCCAATGACATGGTGAACAGACACATTGTACATCATAAGCAAAGTGACATCCATATGGAGACATGTAGTGGGACAAATAATGCTAGTGGCACAGAAATGAGGAACAAAACACACAGAGTAGCATTTAGTCCAACCTCATTGTCAAAAGAGGGACAAACAGAAGATGTAACAGATGTGTCGTACCATTCACTGAAGTCTCGTAACATGAAAACAACTAGTAATGTTAAAGAGCTGCACAGTATTGATTCAGAGATAACACAGCATTCTGAACCTATTGCACTTATTAATTTGAGTGCTAATATTAGTACTGACAAGATGAGTCCATCTGAACCATCTACAGTACATGCACTTGGAAGTAATGAGAAACTGGATGTGAGGGACAATCCAGTTACACTAGTTAAGGAAATTGACGATATGCGTCACAACCAATTTTCTGAAACAAAACATTCCAGTATGGATGGAAGATATTGCGAACAGATAAGATCTGTCCTTGATATTAAAAAAGTAAATGAATCAGTAAATTGCAATAGTATGGAATTTAATGTTGAAAATAATATTTCCAGCAACACCTCAGTTCCAGATGTTGGTTTAAATTTGAGCATTCCTTCAAATATGAAGAAACTAGAAAAACGATCCCCTGAATGTAATATGAAATTGTCACATGTATCAAAAGTGAATCAGGAATTGGTGAATGGATCTGTTCAAAACGTTGCTGATAAGCTGTCTCTCTCACAATGCGGATACGGCCTGGAAGATTCAAAGTCGTCGTCAGACGAGTTAACTGAAGTTTGTGAAACGTGCAGAGGAGACAGTCGAGTCACGGAAGAAAACTTTAGCACGCATCGACTGTTGACTGGGACAAATACTTACACATCCAGAACTACTGAGGTTAAGAAATTTGATAACATAAGTAATTCTGTATACCATGATAACAAACAGTTTCAAAATGCAAAAGAGTATTCAGTGGATAACATACAAATGTTCAGGAGCCATGAAGAAGATTCATTTATATTGGAAGAATTGGGCTGTAAACATGAACATACCATTAAGCAGCCTGATTTGAATGAATACGCTGAATCTAGTGACCTATGTGTGAAAGCGGACATTGAAACACAAAAGAATTCCATGGAATCTACTGAGATGGAACAAAACCTACATTGCTCACTACTTCAAATTACACTAACATCCATACCAGATGAAATGGAACTGAGCGTCGTCAAAAATCTGTCATTTGAAACTAATGAATCTTGCGAGGAACTTGTTGACAGAGTGAGAGAGGCAGATGAAATCATAAGAGAAAGTATGTGTATGACATCATATGAATGTGCTGTGCCTGGTAACAGTCAGTCTGCACAGTCAGATTCTGAAGAGACGGCATTACTGCCACAAGAACTGAACATCAGTAAAAATCCTGCAAATGGACCAGTTACAACGAAGCAAAAAAGTGCTAAAGAGCACTCAGAAGCAGAAACAATTGCAAACAGACAACGCTGTAATCTAAATGGGATGTGTGCTAAGTCTCGTATCAATCAAACAGATGAAAAGATTAAACGAAAGGAATTATTGAAAGACACAAACGAAGTTGTACCCATGTCTTCAGTGGAAGAACAGATTAAGGCAAAAGAACAGAGGTCAGTGATAACTTGTTACTAATACTAGTTTACAGACTATTTATTAGCATAATTATCCTGCTTTTGCCTGGAATTAAACACATACTAATAATGGTATTTCATATGGATTTGTGATATTTATTTCTGATCTGCAAAAAATTTGACACATATATAAGCCAACAAATGGCTGTTTCACTTTAACTCAACCACATTTAAGTGTGATCACAAAAATCACTTCAATCAGCTTTATTATCTGTGTTCTTTTGATTTGGATGAGTCTTACATGATACTCTGACGACCCGTTCTTCAAGTGCCTGAGCACTGCGGGTCCCAACTTTTCGTTGGCTTTGATCTATAGACATTCGATAGGACTCCTTGGACGAGGGATCGGCCCGTTGCAAGGCCTCTACCTGTACCCAGGACAGCACAACACAGAAAAACGTGGACAAACATCCATGGCTTGAGTGGGATTTGAACCCACGGTCCCAGCGACCAAGCGGCACAAGGCCCACGTCTCAGACCGCGCGGCCACTGTGACCCCGGGATGAGTCTTATATGCTTCAATTGTATCTTCCCCTTGATGCCAGTTACAATTGTTTCTTCAACAGGTCTGACTGTCTATGGAATATTAAGGAAATGAGTGATACGCTTTGGTCCTTTCAATTCTTGTACAAATCACTGGTGCTTATTCTGAAACTTGATCCATGTGAGATGCAAGATAGCGGCAAACTTGTAACTGATATTCAGCTGATTTCACATGCCACTGGTGAGTTATGTCTGTTTACAATAAATTACATTTCAAAGTGCAATAAATACTCAGTTTATATTCTTATTCTAGCATCATCTCCATCTGCTATTCAGTTTTACTTGTATCTTATTTTTGTTTTCAGAAAAGGCAGATCCTCTTGTTAAATTCGTACATAATGTTCTTCTGCAAAAATTTCAAATTCAAGCACTGGATTCTACGTGCAAGACAACTCTGGATGTGGCTGAAGTCTTGGAAAGAATTTCAGCCGAAGTTAAGAAAACAAAAATATTTGTGAAAGATTTTATTGAACTGGAAACCTTGGACTTGATACAAATAAATAACAACTGGTAAATTTATTTTAAAAATTTAACTCTGTTAGAGATTTACTGCACTGGATTACTATAGAATCTAACTCGAGTCAGATAAGAGCAATCGTTTAATATTCTGTTCTCTTCATTTTTATTTCCAGTGTATCATTTGATATAGCAAATTTGGACATCCACACGTGGTTTCGTATAAATGTGAAAATAGACACCTGGGAAAATATTTCACCTGCTGATGTGTCTGTTGAAAATGTGGTTGGTAATGTAAGGTATGTTTATTTTAATCGAATAGAAATTTAATCTGTTGCATAATATGAATTTGTGTGCTATTCTTGGTTACTAACTGGACTAAAATACAGTTCCTTCAACATGCCCCATGATTGCCAGTATTCAAATAAGTCCCATTTTTATCGCTATTATATTTTAATTATTATAACTTTGTACTGAATGTAAATAAGAGCAATGCAATGTAGTGTATAAAATATGTAATTAGATATCCATTTATTGAGGGTTTTTTTATTTTCAGAGAATATGAAATCAAAAATCTAGTGACAGCAGCAACCAGAGGTCCAAACTGTCTTAGAGATTATGTCAGGATTATTAAAGAGTATGTGAAGGTACTTGCTAAAAACAAATGCACCTAAAATTTTCTATACTCGCATTAAAAATAGGAAGGTACGATATCTCTCGGAAGTGGATTGTATATAAACCAGGACTACACAACAGAAAAGAACACTGTGCGTAATAGCTATAACGCATATACAGAGCGTGAATGAGACAAGTACAAAGTTTACTTTAACTTAATATGGAAACTTCAACATATAACCTTAAACTTTTTCTTACAGGCCACATGGGATAATATGAATCTCAATGTGGAACAGTTTAAAGTTTGGTACCCAATGTCATAATTTATGGTCATAACATATGTAATTAGCTTCAAAATTATGGGCTAAACTCATTTTTAAATAAAACTGCTTCAGACTCATTGACAAAAATCTTAATGGACCATAAATGGTCGAAAAGTTTGTATGTTTCTTATACTTAATGGTACTGAATAAAAGAAATTAGTTTCTCTTTAATCGGCTTTAAATTCCTTATTATATCATGAACTGAAGACCCATTTTGCGAAAGATAATAATTGTGAAATTCTATGATATGATCTCCTGAGATAGAAAAATTTAATGGAGTTATGTGAGAGATACCCTGGTCCTCCAGGTTGGGGGTTGGTCACAAGGCCAACAACCTTGCACCGTAAAAAGGAAGATGTTTCGAAACCTCAACCTCGGACAGACGGACCTAACAGAGGACCGAAGGGAACAGGAGAATTCAGGAGAATTGAGAACCATAGAAACAGAAGAAGAAGAATGTGATATACTGGAGTTGTGATTCAACACCATTTTATGTAAAAAAAAATCACATATTTCAGATTATTCTTACATCACATGCCCTGTGCTTATGATAAAAAGTTTCCTAAAACAGAAGGATTTCTTGGTCTCTGGGCGAGATACTTTACTGTAATTTGCAGCTTTTTTTATAGAAGATAGGTAACAGATTAAACTAATGAATTCCTCCTAATGTCTCTATTAATACAGTTCTAGTTAGTGTTCATGTCATATAGATAATATGTTCACAAAATGAATAATGCTCACAGTTACATTTGGGTCGTCTGAAGTCCGAACAGGGGCCGAGTGCTGCTGAATCTCCCCCACACCACTTATGCCCTTGACCATAAGACAAGAAATACAACATACGTAGCCACAAAATTTTTGGTGAAATATTTTACAGTTGAAATAAATAGGTAACACAGACTTTAGTATTTTATTAACATCTGATTTGTACTGTATTACTTCAAAACACTGCACTTTTAGTACGAACTATTTTTATGATACAGAGGCCTATATATATATATATATGTACTTTCATATGGTATATCTTACTTATAAAGAGGAAAATACGAAGTCTGATAATGACTTGGTATGTACAGAATTATGTGATTACATAATTCAATATCTTTCTCTATAGAGTTGCTAAGACTGAGTTTGTCTTGTGGTTGAACACTGTTTCGTTAGCCCACAAAAGCAAATTAGAAAAGAAACTTGCTCACAACCTTCAATGGTCAAATTATCTTCCAAGCACGACCCAGTCTCGCAAACAACTAGACTCTCCAAGACTGAAAAGCATGCAAACGTCAAAATCAAAACTGTGATGATCTGCATTTTAAATTACTAATTGGTTCCTCCAAACTAGAAAAACCAAGAATAGTCCCCAGGCCGTGCAGTATTGAAAAATACTCGACAAATGGATTTTGCATCATAATATTATCTTTTCAAATGAGCTTTCTGTATACGGACTTTTGCTGCCGAAAACAAGGGTCTCATTTTGAATAACTTGGAGATATTCAAAGCAATGTAACGACAGTATGTTTGAAAAATTATTTATAGTAATAATTTCAGGTAAAGCTGAGATGCTGGGAATCAAGTACATTGAGAAGTCAAGAACATTCTTGAGGTTAAAAAGGTCCCCCACAAATCAGTCTAATTAATTTTAATATTTTATCACTGAAATATATAATAATATGCATCAAACATATAATTAGGATAATACAACTTTCAATTTAGAATTTCACTTTTTGGGTGTGAAAGGCACATTCCTGTGATCCTGATGCCACTCGTTATGTACTTTGGTGTAGCAGCTCTTGCAGTAAACATCACCATCACAGTCTAAGCATCTGATCTTTGGATTTTTGTCACAAATGACGCACCATACTAGCTCTTCCTGCAAAGCACAAAGCAAAAATGTATAAGAGCCAAGATAGAGTTACAGTAAAAAAGAAACATTGTCAACAAATTCTAGGAAAAATAAGCGGAGAGATGACTGTGTGTTCACAAATTTACTTAATAGTCCGTGATGCAGGGAGGGAAGAAAGTAGAATTCATTGTCATATTTACAGGTTTTGATCAAATCTGATATTGGGACCACCGAATGAAATCCAAGCTAAACATATCAGTTAGAGTCTGCAACAAGTTGACAAAATGAGATTTTAAGCTTTCACAGCAACTGAATGAATTAAATATTCTCAGGCTATGAACTGTGTAAATATGGAGGTAAGATCTAATATTCTGGAAACTGACTCTGCCTCCATATCGAGGTTGGCGTGCTATCATGTTTCCTGGTATGAGGCAACTATTTTTCATCATACAGAGAGCAAAAATATAATAAAAACTATGAGCCGCACATTGAGAACCCCTGTATTAAATAATACAAATTTTTGAACAGAACAATGTCATTCCTAAAGTGTATGTAATAAATACACACAAAACTAAACTTTCAAAATGAAACAGAAGGGATACAAAAAACTAATGTTCTTTGGCAAATCCTGAGGCCTTTAGCCTTTCATATATGCTGGGTCACATCAAAATATTTTCTTATTTGTTGTATTTTATTACTGTCCTCACCTCTTCCTCAATTCCTTCAGAATCATCCTCTAGTTCTTCTTCTAAAGCCACTTCATGAAGAGCCTATAAAAAAATACTGGCATGTTACATCACGACCGAGGCGAAATGTTATATGAAACAACCAGTGACCCCAATGTTCCATTTATTACAGCACCGTCATGTAGATGACCACTGGCCTTTGTCATCAATCGAATGAAAATTAACTGTATGAAAGGTTAACAGGTCAAACAGCGAAGTGAGAGACATCTTGGAAAATCATATTCTCTTAACTTACCTTCTGTATTGTTTCCTCTACTTCCTCATCTAAGTTTTCAGCCTCTTCAGTTGGTGTCTGAGCTGATAATTTAGTTTTTATGGCTTTCAAGCTGTGAAAATAAACAGGCAAGTACGACTTCAGTTTATCTTTAATGCTCAACTTAATACTAATAATTCTGGTACGTGCAATCTGTTATTGTCTCTAGACTTTAAATTCACAAAAGCTATTTTTTATGCTGTCATATTAATCGTGAAAAAAGGGTAGACAAGCAAGGGTCTCCAAAAAAAAAATCAATCAAAATCTGCACAGTTCTCAAGTTATGATATGACACAGCAGTGTGAAATAATGTACCAGAATATACTACTAAAATATTAAGCTTCTTCTTCTTCTTTATTACGCCTTCTCCTTTTCAGGAGTTTGGCGACATATTATGAACAGGATCCTTCCATCCTTTTCTCGGACTGGGACCTGTTCATATACGTTCTTGGCAGATGATCCAGAAGTGGTTTGCCATTGCCTTCTTCTGTGTGTGAATGGAGTAATTGTTGGGATGCCACGGAGAAACCGGGGAAGCCCTGGAGGAAAACTCCGTGTTGCCTAGACCACGGCCTTGTCCAACACAAGTTATAAATTCGGGCACCGCCGGGAATCGAACCCGGGGATTCAGTTTTGAGATGCCTTACTGATTACAACACTTGCCAGTGTTGAGTGTCTTTGTCCAACTTCTTCATTTCGTGACCTTTCATCTCCTTTTGCATCTGAACAAGGAAGGCATTCACATCATCTGCCTCCATGAAATCCTGACTTTCTTCAGTGTCAACCACCTCGCTCCCACTCTGTATCAATGAAAAACCACAAAACTTCACGTGAACAACATTCTGCCATCACCCATTTCCTTATTCTTGAGACAACTTATTCCTAACATGTAACAAAGTGTTTATGGAAAATTTACTGGATTCCAAGAATTAGATGTTCTTACCAAAGACAGACAGTGACATCACAAATATAATAACACACTTGACCAATGAGCATGACACCGAACACGTGGTTTTCTACTTCCCACCAAAAAAAAATACCACTTTATAATTAGTTTTTCAGTGCAATGCAGCATTCAGGTATGCCCAATTCCAACTTCATTTTAAGTCTGCTTCACATACGATGCCTCGCGTTGCTGGCATAAACATTTTTTCTCCTAACCCTCTAATTCTATTAAGCACCATCTTAAAGATACCCAAACTCACCAATCTCGGGCTCTGGTTACCTTCATGTTATTTGTTTTATACTTTTCACCAGAATAATTTGCACTTATTTATCATTCCCCTCCCTTCTGCAAGCATGACATTGAGAAGACGCACATAATTCTAGGGGGATAGACACCATTAACTTCTGCCATCATCGTAATCAATACTTATGTTGGATACTCGACTTGCTACAGTGAGAAAAAGTAGTTCTGATCACCCCTTCAAAATAAAAACAAATATACTCCCCACCATTTTTTGTCCACTAAAAATATTGCATTGATCATTAATGAATTAAATTCCCATCTGTTCTTGATAAATATTTTTGTACCTAACCTTAAATTCCTTCCTTGACAGGCCATAATAAATATTAAATTCTATACATTTCCAAATTCCCCTGGATAGTGAGCACGTCTTTATGTTGTCATGAAAAGACTAAACATTTACTAAGGACTGGTTTTTCACATTCCAGTTCGTGTATGAAATTACCATACCTGTTTATCACCTGCAGAGGTCTGACCGCTTGATGTATCTTGACCTCGCAATCTGGCGAGGCGTTGAGAAATTTCATCTACTGCATCTGGCTGTCTTGAGTCAAGTTCATATTCTTCAGAAAACTGCTTAACAAGACTATCTGCCTTTTCTTGACTTGTTCGTGTATCAGGAGGAATATAGCTCTGAGGAGCGTGAACAGAAACACAAAGGAAGCTATATCATCATACTAACCTGCAAGCATTCTACGCTGAAAGTCCAGTCAGCCCACATATTACCTGAGAAATGTCAGTTTCGAAATTCACCACCGACATATTTAAGTAAAATACAAATGTCAAATACTGATTCACTCAATAACGGCTACAAACATCAATGAAACATTTTTATCCTCGTCAGTACCGACAGAATACTTCTAAAAATGTATTTAGTCATTTGTATAAAGTGACAGACCGTACTGTCCAATCTGAAGAAGAATTACATTTTGTGAATATAATATACACTGAAAATCCCTCCAAAACCATTCCTCCACAGCACCAGTTCCACGAGTACAGTAATAAATATATAATTTGTGCCCTTCCCTCCTTTCTCTTAAATACATTTCTAATCCCTTATCCTCCGCAGTTCTTACCTGTCCTTGACATCAATCCCTCTTTTTATATTACACATCACATCAATTTTGATTTGTTTGAATTATAATTAAAAATACCCACAGAGTTTCAATTTCCATCACAAAGGACTAATTCATTTGAAACCACTCTGTTTGTGACGTCTAGTACCATTCTATTTCCGTGCAGTGATGCCACCGTAGCTGGGTCTTCTCCCTTCAGTTTTGCCAATCTCCTTGCCACCTCTTCTTCTGTGGGAACAGGTTGCTGTTTCCTGTCCTCTCTCAGCTTCTCCAAACGCTCTGCAATCTTACAGTCCACCTCACTTAGGCCCAATTTCAATTTCTGCATATGCTGATCTTTACGATATAAGGTTATGGGTGGGCGTGAAGGGTTCTCGAGGGACTCCAATCTCCTACAAAACCAAGTGAATACATCACGCCAGAAAAAAAAAAATAATTATCTTTAATGATGTAGGTAAAATTCATAAATGTTCAAGTCAATTTTTAATTCAATGAAACAAACTTGAGTGTAATTTCAGAATGAATTAAATGTAAAATACATGAACTATGTGTTACATTAAAGTGAGTTAAGAGAGCCCATAATATAATAATGCCCTTTCAGAAGAACCAAACAAAACATTGTGGTTAACCAACTAGCATTAATGCTTCATGCACACAACATAAACGTTTTGATTCTTGGCCTTGATGAAATGTCATTTTTCTCAGTCCCTCAAGGCAGATGCTATAATAGTATCTTGAAACAGAACATGGTCACATCCTTCCGCAACTCATTCATAAATTAGATAATAAAAATACCTAGTTTAAATAGAACATTTAAAATCTTACTTTCAACATGATTTGCAAGATACTCCTTAAAAATGACATACGTATATGTAATCTGCTGGATGATCAGCTAATGAAATTAAAAGGATCCATGGTCACATTTCTGATATAAAGTTTTACATTTTCTCAGAGAATAATGTGGAACACATCATGAAATGGCCAATGCTGAGTATGTACCAATAACACCTTTCGAGTCAATACAAGCAACATGTACAACATAGAAACCTGTATGATTAACATAAAACTCATATGGAATATGATATGTTTTATTCTGATCAGAGAAGAGATGATAATAACTAACCTGAGAAAAGATTCTGGAGGGCAATATTCCCCTTTGAATGATTTTGGATTTTCATTCCCTTCAATAAGTGTTCCATAGCAGGATTTACACACTTTACATACTGAATTCCCAAACTTGGGAACAGCTATTTGCAGTTTCAGGCATTTACTGCAATATGAGAAGCCACAGTTTGGGCAACCAACCTGCAACAAATTTACAACAGTCTTCAGAGAAACACTATGAAATGCAAATCTTATGATGCTCCATTATGATAAAGAATGTCCCATCATTGCATAAATACTGCACACTTTTCTGTAGAAAGGGAAGAAAACAGTACAGATTCTATCTTACATCTCTGTACCCAAAGCATCGTCTACCAAGACACTTTTGCAGCAGGCCTACTCAGTTAAGAATAGGTAGCCATTTCAAATAAAATTGTCAAAACATGTGTTCAGACCAAACAGATTTCACTTCAACAAACAACCACTGCACTGCTTCAAAACTTCATCTGTTACATTACAAAGGCACAATTTGAATCTTTGTCTGTTTAGGGTAAAAAATCTTGAAACACATACTTAGAATAGAGCATAACTTATTTTAATTCCATATATCCTTCATAGGCTATAACTGAGTAAACTGTGCTTCATATATGATTACTACAATAAGCCGAATCTTAACTTACCAAAGTAAAAAACTGACCAATGATATAATGTTACGAATATTCTTATTATAATACGTGGGTATTTGTGGTATGGGATTTAACATCTATTTAATTATTTTCATGTTGTTGCAGTACTTGAGTTTGCACAGACCCTTAACGATTCTCAAAAACTATGCAACTCTCCTTCTATAATACTTACCGTAAAATTATCTTAAAAAAATTGTATTTTCTGTACACCTACAGAACGTACCAGCCTTTCGTGTCCGAATTCCTGCCGTAGATTAATACGACGTAAAACAGGAAGGCCTTCAAATGTAATTCAGACGTTACTTATCTATACAGTACAATTATAAATTTAAGTTTAAATCAACATAAACTAAATTACACTTACATCTTTATTGAAAAACGTAAATTTGCTGGAACAACCTAGACACGACATACCGGATTACTGAACAGAAAAATCTCCTCAGAAACAGTCATTAACTGATGTTAATGATTAATACAAATAATGTTCACACAGTAACCTACAACAGCAAGAAGTGACACTAACCATATAATCATAATCAAAATATATCACACGTATTACCAATCTGCAAAAGATTATATTCAGTGCAGAGTACCAACATAGATTAGAAGAAACCACGAATTAAAAACACAAAATGGCACTACTTTATAACCCGCAGCAACCTAGTAATTGAACCTTCTCAAAAAATACACTATTTAATCTGATAGTATCAACTCAAGGAGAATATGATAGGCAGGACATGTAGCACACATCGGTATATAAGGAATGCATACAACATTTTGTCAGAAATCCAGAAAGAATGAAACCACTTCAAAGACCTTGGCATAAATGGAAGGATAACCAGCTGGGGGTTACTCCTGACCTTATACTAAAACACTGACAGTTTCCAAATTTGAATTGTATAATTACAAACTTTATTAAACATGTAAAACAAAAGAATATTAACACATCCCTGGGAAAATGTCACCACTGTTAAGGCATAAACAATTGCCAAGACTCTTTCAGAAGCTTAGAAATATGAGAAGACTCATCAAAACTGAAATCAGAATTAAAACATATTATAACACTGTGTTACAGGCATTACAATTATACAATTTTCAATCTCAGGAAGAGTTAGGTCCACTGGAGGGTTCTGAATAAACTTGCTACATAACTGCATAGCTATGTGTTTGTATGCACAATTTATCTTACAATGCATTATAACTCTGCTATCATTATCACATAAATTGAGCTTGTTGCAACTAATGATGCCATGTCATGACCTGACCTTCACTCAGCTCTCCTTCACTGTGACTGTTGCATCCTACACGTGAATGATCATATGGACCTAGAAATAGAGTTTGAATACATTAACAAACCATTTAAAGATCAACTGTAAAATGTTCAATATACATCAGAAATATTCACATTTATATATCATGATTACTGGCCTCTGAATTTCCAGAAAACATATATTTTACAATTCTCTGTCCACAATTGTTCATTGAATACAACAGAGACAGAATTACTGGGGCCCTACACTATTTTGATTTCAAAGGATGCAAACAATTTAGAATAATTATTTTAATAGAAATAACAATACAAAAGAGAAATATTCAATTTTTAAATTGAAGAATATGTAATGGAAATCTGATGACTGAATTAGTAAAAATTAACAAGGCCTTGTTACACACACACACACACACACTATTGTACAACAACACTTTTCAATCATTTCCATTATGGAATACTATTATGGCTGATTTCTCTGATATTACCTAGATTTCTCCTTGTGTGTCGCACTTCAGTATCTATTTGGGCTATGCTAAAACTGGGCATGGAGTTGTTTGTTTCCTGAAACAATTAATATTGTTTTTAAAGTGTTGCCGACCGAGAGACATTTCTCATGCGTACAGACAGATAGGTTATCATTGTTAAAAGTGTTACTAAAGAGGGACTTCTTAAAGACAGTTGTGTTAAAGAAATTCTAAATGGAACAGGAATCTGTATTTGCTTTTGCTTTGGGAGAACCTTAATTTCATATTCAGAATTTGTTTTATTGAATACAAGAGTATTATTCTTACCTCTGAAGAATCAAAATCATCTTTAACAGATGCACCTGAATGAACTACAATGCCATTAACAATCTGGGTTTTGCTAGCATGTCGTATCCAGCTTACATGTTGGCCTTTATGTAGCGTGCTATCGACTGCTACCTCTTCTTTACTGCACAGGCACTGAAATATGTGTTCAATTAATGTCAAAGAACTTCTTTGCTGTGATGAGTTGAACATTTACATTTATATTAAACATTAATGTGGTCAAATGCTCATTACTTTCACAATTCACATATATTTATGCAACAATGATTCAATTAAAATATATATTCAAATCTAAATTCAAATAAATACTAAATTTATGATGTATAAAAGTAATAATACTTCACCAAGAACTGAACTGGACATTTCCCTACTACAAAAGAGAAGCAGTACCACTCGAGACAATGTCTTGGTAAAATTCTACTTACATGTGTCCCAAACCACTGGCATTTCCATACTTCACCCACACTGTGGCTATTAGTGTGACATGAAGGGCTAAAGTGTCGATCATAAACGCCTGACACAAACAGCTCTCCCACGCTGCAGGAACTACAGGACACTATCAATTCACCATCTGAGGGTGATATCTGCTCCTGTACCACAAAATTTAATTACCATGGTAAGCAGCAGTCTGGTTACCACATTCAGACATTACACAAAGACAGCAGAGACACATACAAATCTTATTTCAGAACAGTATAATTTATGACCTAATGCCTGAAGTGCTATGTCAAGAACAGCGCAAGTGCCAAAAATATATTACATTCTTCACAGAAATGGCACTTTAAACATTCCTTAACTTTTATCATCCATATGTTGCTGACTATACACGCTGTGCATTGTACTAGCATACCATCCAACTGTCAGCTCTAGAGTGACCCCAAGAGCTATGCTGGCGGTAGCATAGCTACTGGTAGGGCCTCCCTAGCCAGATTGGTCGAGGGGGAGAGGTCAGACTAAGACAGGTATCCTGGTCCTCCAGGTTGGGGGTTGGTCGCAAGGCTAACAGCCTTGTACCGTGAAAAGGAAGATGTTTCAAAACCTCGATCAAAGTCTTGGACAGACGGACCTAACAGAGGACTGAATGGAAGTGGTGAAATGAGGAGGCCATGGACCAAATACGGACCAGAGAGCCATAGAAGAAGAAGAAGTCAACTCTACAATTAAAGTTGGACTGGCAGTCCTATAGCTCAGGTGTTTAAATAACCTACTGCTGTCCAGCATACTATGTGACCACCTTTGTCAACACGAGATACTCAGTCACGAGACTAGCTATCCTAACAGATTTTCTTGATTTTTATCAGTTACCCCAAGCAACTCTGTTTTGTGGCTGATATAACGTGTATGTGGCACTTACGTTGGAAACAGATGCACTTGTAGAAGTTGTTTCAGTAGTGTTTTCATGGGGACTTGACAGAGATAAAGTTCGTGGAACTACTTCATGTT
This sequence comes from Zootermopsis nevadensis, assembly GCF_000696155.1. The sequence continues at coordinate 698,865 of NW_019059902.1, forward strand.
GGACTGATACATCTTGCTGTGAAGTTGAGGAAGAACTCGGTTCATCATCCTGCTGACTTTGCACACAAACTAGGCCTCTATGTTTCTTATTCCTTATCTTCTCCATCTTGTCGTGATGTCCCGCGTCTTCCAAAATAGCATCCGTTTGAGTTTCAATGTCTATTCCTTTTATACGGCATGCAGTGTCTACTGGCTCATTTCTAATATGTGAACACTGTGGTTCTTCAGAATGAGTGTTTAACGTGTCGTATTGTGTTTCAGTTTGTTCAAGCAATGTTGTTTGCTGTCCTATGGACCGCATATTAGGTGTCCCTCTAGCAGACTTTGCCTTACACAGAGGTAATCCATGCAGTGAATCACCAACTTTGGCACCATGGGTACAGACATCGCTTAAGTCATTATTACATGCTGGTAGTGCAAGCTTCTGAGGTGGAAAACCTATAGGTGATGTACTTTTATCTACAGGGCTCCCAGACAAAATTGTAATATGTGTCTCATCCAGGTTTTCAGTTTGAATACCAGCGGATAACAATCCTTTATCATTGTGTTCCACTGATGGAATCTCAATGGGAGATGATGCTTTATCCATAGGTAACTCAGATGGAATAATCATAGGAGATGTCTGTCTGTTTACATGTTCTTTATCTGAAACACTAAAATATGATGATCCTTTGTGCACATGTTCCACTGGCAGAATACTGGTAGAAGATACTTCTCTACTCACAGGTATCTTGCCTGGAATACTAATGGGTGATGATCCTTTATCCAAACACATAGGTTTCTGGAAATATTCCTTGGAAGAAACTTTCGCCAGGCAGACAGGAGGTGTCAGAGCCACAGGTGATGTCGTTTCACGTGGTACAGTCACATAAGGATTCATGACTCTTGCACTGGGAGAATGGTATGAGTGTTTCTGTGAATGCTCTGATGAATCCTGAGACAAGGCATCCTCACTGTCAGCTCTTGATGTTTCTTCTGCGCCTCTACCTGCACAACGAAATAAAAGTTTGAATTCTTGGCTAAAAATGTTGATCACTGTCAACTCAACTAATCACAAACAGGAAAAGACAAAATTAAACATAAATAAATTATAACATTCTGTGGTAAAAACCTATTGGTTATAGCTAAACTGGCAACTGTATATAGTACACAGATAAAATAAGCAGTGGTCATAGCCTATTAGAAGACAATAGGAATTTTAAGCCCTTAACTGATAAAGATAAAGACAAAATACTAGGATACAAGCAGAAATAAAGAAGCAATAAAATACTTTGTATTTATTTATGGTATATTTAATGCTGTCATGAGCTCAGACTACTTAGTGTAGAAAACCTTATAAAACCACTTGTTCAACGCTTCATGTATCTCACTGCTAAATATATTTTCACATATTTTCTCATTCAGGCAAATGTGTTTATAATGAGTACATATATTTATGTATAGTTGCTTGGATGTAGGGATGAAACAGGAAAATAAGTATATATATATATACAGTTACAACAATTACTTGATACGTGCGAAATGTTTTCACTTGGTTCTTCCTCTTTATCATTTCTGCTTCTGCCCTCCTCTTCAGAATCCTTTAATTCCTCTTCCCAGTCATCCTCATAAATATCATCTTCATTCACACTTCTGCTATCATCTACCAGTAACATCTGTCGATCCTGAAAAAGTAATAAGGAAGCTTGAAGGAAAACTGGCAGTCTACGAACCACACTTTGGGAATCTCTGTTTTAAACTACTGTTCAAATGCCTAGTATTATTATCATCATCATAATCATCACCAACATTGTGAGAAGTGTTGTCATTGTCATTATTTTTGCTGCTGCTGCTTCTGTTCTTGTAAAAACATGATGTTGAAATTCTGTCACCCACACAATGAAACATATTTTTATTCCGCTTTATTTTCTTCCCATGAAACTTGTCTAAAAACCAAATCTGTTAAACTGACTTTCCTGCACCTTTCCTACCAAGTTCTTGTTCTTACTCTGGGAATATTCCCCATCCTGATTTCTTTCTTCATTCTTAATATACCCTCACCTAACCTCACTCTTCACAGGTAATTACATACTTTAATTGAACTTATTAATTATAATTGTAGTTACAATGTACCTTAGAATCAGTTGATGATGATTCAGTAGGAACTGATCTTATATCATCATTTTCCTCTTCAGCCTTTCCAATAGCACCTGTTATATGCTCACCTTCCACCCTACAAGAATAATAATTTTCAAAATGTTACACATTTATAGCAGTTTAAATGTTAAAGATTAATTTCACTGTACTAGCAATACATTCCACCAGAACAACTTCGTAATCACCACAAACAACCAAAAACTAACATAAATTTATTTCTATATATTACATTAGTAACTTACATGGTCATAAGTTTGAGCTGCCTTTTTCCATCGTTATGATCCTTAGGTCTATTCCTGCATGCAGCTGTCTTCTTGGGGATGGTAGTTGTTGATGACCCACTTGAAGTTTTGAGGGTTTGGACATGTTTTCTCCTATTATAATTATCATCAAAGCACTGCTGGTGACGATCAGAAACATCATGCCTTCTGTTGCCAATACCCGAGTCAGAATTAAGTTCTGCTCTACCCTGCCAATTACGAAAGCTATGTTTATAGCTACAGTCAACATTCCTACTAGTTGCAGCATGTGGATCACTTTTAGAAGAGCTGTACTTTGGCTTTCCTGCTGCTTGATAACTCTCAATGTGGTCATCATGCTTATTTCTATTGGGTAAAACTTTGGAAATGTTGTCATGTTCAAGGCGTTTCTTTCTACTACCATTATCAGCTTTCAAGTTTGTATCAGAAACTGATTCAGATGTATCGTAGGGCTTATCATTATAAATTTTATTACAAGATTCATCAGTTTCATCGCCTAGTTCAAGTATCTTGTTGTCAAGTTGTGACACCTTATCTGGGTCACTGTTACTTCTGTTACTCATATCAAAATGATGGTGCCATGAATTGCCCATAATGGGTGACCATGTTCCTAATGTTTTTGAAACCCTCTTCAGGTTTCTTTTTGGAAAATCTTGAACTGATATTTTAACTTCAGCTTCCTTATGTACATGAGCCTGTGTTTCCTGCTCATCGGTACAATATTTTACATTATCATTAGAAATTTTGAGTTCTGCGTCACTGCTTTTGCATTCACTTTCGAAATCCTGCTCATAACTGTCAACATCGCCGTTAGCATTACCCCCATCAGCTTTTTTAGACCTATTATATACTGCTTGAGTTTCCATCTGACTAGACCTATTACTACCATTGGAAATATCTTCGTCATAATCACGCAAACCTGAAGATGAAGATAACCGTTCTGCTTCTGGAGATCCATCGTATGATGTTTCCTGGCTCTTGGAAGCTGCTCTAATTTTGGTACGAAATTCACATTCATCATCTGATTCAAAATTCTGAAACATGACTTCCTGTTTGTTATTCTGTTTGGATCCTTCCACAAATGTTTTAATTGATCTGTTTTTTTTATTATTATCATTGTCCTTCAAATATTCTTCTGTTGCTAAATGTGCTTTGCAATCATTCAAACTATTTTTTCTGGTTCTGTCATTTGCAATGAAATCTTGTGTTTTCATTGTCTCCTCTTGAACTGTGTAACGTTTAGTTCCCGTCTTAGTTGCTCTAAACAAAGCATCAGTTTCTTCATTTTTTTGAATTGATATACTTTCTCCAGTAGGACTTCCGTCTATGTATTTTGCCTTGTTCATGTCAAGAAAGAACGGTGTTTCATCAAGTACAGAATTTAAAATTCTGTCCACCGCAGGTCCTTGAAGAAGTGAATATGCATCCACTTCATCTTTCTGTGTGTCATATTTAAACCTATAATGGCATCGATTACATTTTCCATTAACATATTCTGTACTTGGGACACTATTTAGACATATGTTACATTGAAATAAGCGCATATTGTTCTTCACAATTTGACACTGAACGCAATGACCGTGAAATAATTCTGACTTCGGAAAGTGCCTGAGGCACGTCTTGCATCGGTCCAGACGTGCTGCAGCTTTCGCTACATCAGGTGTTGGACCACACAAGTGCTGTTTTACTTCACGGCTTGGGGACAGAATATTATGGCATTTAACGCATACTCCACGGTACAAATCTGTTAAAAGATAACTATTTCTACACCTCCTGCACAAACTATGGTACTCTTTTTGAGAAAGCAGCTTCTTCGGACTTGCATCTGTCATCCTACTCCTCTTGTCGGACACAGAAGAAGCACGTAAACCTCTGGAACTTCTCTGTTCTAGAATGGAATGTTTTCTAGTTTCATCTTTTAGTGCAGTACCAGATGTGTGTCCATGATGAATGTGTTGCCTGTATCCATCTTGCAGTTTGGGATTGGATTTTAATACATGTTTATCGCTGCTTCTCCTATCACCTTGTGTTTTTGACGTGCAGTCCGTTTGGTCCAGTTGTACCTGACTATGTGATATTTCACACAATCCAACATTCTGTTGTGGTGGTACAAATGGTGGTGCTCCAGCGGATGGTAATGAAATACTAGGTACTTTCTGAACCGACAAATCTCGTTTGATAGTTAAACTAGGCAGTGCTTGAACTACTAACCTCCTCTCTGGTTGTGGGTCTGTTTTTTCTAAGTTTTTTTCTGAGGGAATGGAAGCTTTCATATGAACGACAGCTGAATTACAGGGGCTTACATGCATCTTCTTCTTGGCACAATTGTGTATGTCTTCGTGCTGGCCAGACCTACTATAATTTTTTAACGCAGATTTTAATACTTTTGTGTCAGTATTTTTGAAGGCACGTGCATCTTCAGATCTCAGTTTCCTTTGCGGTCTCTTAACTTGTGATTCCGCATATTCAAGACAGTGTTCACGATCACGTGAGCATGGCTGTGAATGATCATTCTGAGTCTGAGACTCATGCGTAAGTTTGGTACAAGCACACACATTTGAAGGTACAGGAGTCCTTGAGCTATGTCGATCATAATTCAGGGAGCAGTCAGGCAAGTCTGCTTTATTTCTTAAGACAATTTTGTCCTTTGTCATACTTTGCAACTCACCTCCAGGTTCTGGAATATTATTTATCTGGGAAGATAAATGTAAGTCTACACCATTGGCATTCTGAAATTGGGTATTCTGCCCTACCTGAGACTTGATATTTTTGAACTTCTCAAAACCCGAGTTACACAACTGTATATCTTTGCCATCCCTTCCTATCTTAACCTCCAAAATAGCGGATATTGCTTTTGCCTCAGTGAGGGCCCCTTGGAGGCTGTCCTGTGATATACGTATTTCTTTCTGAATGTCAATGTTGGTTGGATGCTCAGTAATAACGAATGGTTGCCTTGTGGGGTTCTTTTTAATGTTATCCTGTATTTGAATCTTTTTCTTTCTCTTGCATTCTTCTGAATCAGCTAACGTTGGTTTATTCTGTTTAATTGAAGACGATGGTCTCGTGAGACGATGCGTCTGAAACATAAATACACAGAATAGAATGTATTATTTTAAAATATTCTTTTAATATTCAATTATATCTGCAAGCTTTCAATAAATTAAATTATATTATTTTATTTTATATTATCTGTTTATAGGCCTCTTATTCAATTGTCAATTTGGACTCTTCCCATTGAGATAAAGGCGGTAACAATATTGTTAAAAGTATATATTTATATTACCTTGAACTTTAATTCACTCCCTTGAACAGCAGCACCGATTAGCTCTCTTCTTTGTTGTTTTTTGCCATCACTGTTAAAAGGTAATAAAATACATGAATTTTATAGCTTTTTTCTTTCTGCTCCCCCCCCCTCCTCCCAGCTTGCTACAACTGTATTTAACGTTTCTATGCTGGTTTTTGTTTAAATAAATAATGGAACAGTTCACATAAAGCTTCATTTCTCTTCCTCTTAGGGATTTCTAATGTAGTGAGGTTAGGTTAGGTTAGGTTAGGTTAGGTTAGGATGGGTTAGGTTGGGTTAGGTTAGGTTGGGTTATGTTGGGTTCTGTCAGGTTAGGTTAATTACTTAGCATGAGGCGATATAAATATCAGCACCAACACAGCCACACTGTGTAATCAGTATCACTGTATCATCAGACCTTGTAACATAAGTCAACCAACCTGGAAAATGGTATAGATGGCTGATTCTGAACATTAATTTGTTTCTCTTCAAATGCAATTCCTCGCTGCATATCAAGCAACTGAAGTTTGGTGAGTTCGAGGAGATTATCTGCTTGCACGAGAATCTTTGTATGGTCTTCTGAGGTGAGCAGAGGCAGGTCGAGATCCAATGAAGGGAAATCAAATTTATCATCCGGCTTCTTTGTACTCGTAGAATCCTGAAACAAAAGTAATTCAGCATCGCAGGTTCCTCGGTGCATTGTTTGAAAGTTATGAATATAACTGCTGAATTCAAAGAGAACAAAAGTGACTAAAAAAAAAAATGTGGGTGCCTACAAAAATTTGTCTAGGCTCTCTTTTATCCACCAATGATTTCACAAAGACTGCTGAGTCAAACAGGCCAATAAATCACTGCCAATGAGGCCAAGCATTGCCATTATTTTCTTACCAAGTATTTGAGATCATCCAAAGCCTCAAATGGCTCAGCATTCTCTGGTTTTGAAGCGCGGCTTGTGAAGGCCTTGGCTGACGTCCTCGGTACAGCTCCTTTGGACACGTAAGTGCAGGCAGCCTCTTTGTGGTCATCGGATCCATTCTTCACACTGGAACAGTCATATTCATACGGATCACCACAATGCTTGCCAATTTGATCCAAGTATTTAAAGGAATTCAAGAAAACTACTTAATTCAAGTCTTCTGACTTCACACATAATCAGAACTTTCAGCCCAGATACCAAAAATTCCAAATTACATTTGAGGTAAGTGTAAATGCAAGACATAGAGTATCAGAAAGGAGAAAAACACTTGCTCTGATTTTCAGGTAAGGTGAAACAGAAGACAGCAAACAGTGTAAGGCATGAAAGAAAATTAATATTATTATAACCATCTAAAATATAAGTAACAATACATGAGTATTTTAAAATCGAAACGTTGGTCACAAATAAATCAAAGAATCAACTAGAAATTCGTTTCAAAACCAGAATCACCGACCAAGAATGAAGCACAGTCGATCAATGCACATGACGTCTCGAACTTAACAGGTTCCTCTGACATTATTCACTGGAATCACCTGGAACTGGGATCTCCCGACACAACATCGCGGACTACTTACAATAAATCACTTTGAGAATAAAATGGCTCTACTGCGACGTAGAGAAACTACTTAGATATTAATCTAAAAACAAAATCAGGTTAACTGCATTAACACTAAAGCTGTATATAACAGCCACTCTCACACACAGCCCCATTCTAAGATTAACCGGGGGGAAAAAACAACAGAATAACAATAAAAATAAACACAAAATCCCCCAAAAGCCATAATATTTTTCACCCCCAAAACTCTGTGGTTGTTACTTGTTTCATGAAGTGAAAATACCTTGTTAATTTCTGTTAAACGTAGAAATTACTTATTAATGTATTTTCAGGGTCTCTGTGATGAACTCCAGAAGTTAGCCGCGTCTCAACTGAGGTCACGATCCGTGCCCACGTCAGCCGTGGGTTTTGTGTGGACAAAAGTACAAATGGGGTAGGTTTCTCTCGGAGTCCTTCGATTTACCAGGTCAATATTATTACACCACTTCTCTGTGTTACCTTATATGTCATACTAGGGATTGAGGCCCAGTTCCGCAAACATAGTCTCGACCCCAATAACGATATAACTTC